>PVJD01009107.1:0-66129 GCA_004026545.1 Mormoops blainvillei | reverse complement strand
CATGAATATTTATTTTATAGTTTAGGTTATAATTTAAATGTATTATGTATTATGTGTTATGTTGCTCAAATTGTTCCAGTTTTGGTTATTGGTAGCTCTTTTAGTTGATTCCTGTATTTCTTTAACATAGCTTCTTCACTCTTGGTTATTTTTTGTTTTTTTTTTTGGATGTCTTTATCCATCCTTTTATTTTTAAAAACCAGAGCCTTTATTTTATTTGACATGGATTTCTGGTAGACCATATATAGTAGGTACTTTTTTGTTTATCCACCCTGAAAATATCTATCTTTTAATTAGTTATTTAGACCATTCACATTAAAAGTGATTATGAATATATTTGGATTGTCTAACTTGATGTAATTGTTTTCTACTTTTTCTTTATAATTAAGACTTCATTCTTTAAAGAGCAGTTTGGAACTCATAACAAAACTGAAAGGGAGGTGCTGACATTTCCCATATACCTTGTGCCCCAACACATGCACAGCCGGCTCCATTGTCCACATCCCTCACTTGAGTGATAGGGTTATTACAGCTTATGAGCAAACTTTGACACATCATAATCCCAAAATTCCAGTTTACACTGTAATTTATTTTTGGTCTTATATAATCTATGAATTTGTGCAAATATATCATGGCATATATCTATCCCCATGATATCATATGAAGAAGTATCTTCTTTACCTTTAAAAATTCTCAGTGGTCCACCTATTCCTCCCGTGGCCCCTAACGCCTAGCAACCATTTCCATAGTTTAGTTTCTACATGCTTCTCCCCTTTCTGCCTCCTCTGATTTTAATTGAGAATTTTACACACTTCCATTTTTAGTCCTCCCTTAGCACATAAAAATACTTCTTTTGATATTTTTGTTTTTATAATATTCTAATATACTTTTTGTGGTGTTTTTCCATGATCATTTAGCCCTGTTATACCCTCTCCCCCAAGCAATCACCACACTGTCGTTCATGTCCATGAGTCCTTTTTCCTTTTTGCTCAGCCCCTCCACCCTTAACCTCCCCTCTCCCTGGCTATCATCACACTTTCCATTTATGAAAAATTAACTTTCCTTGTTAATTCAGTTTGTTCATTAGATTCCACATATGACTGAAATTGTATGGTACTTGTCTTTCTCTGACTGGTTTCTTTCACTTAGCACAATGTTCTCCATGTCCATCCATACTGTCAAAAAAGATAAGTTTCTCCTTCTATATTTTATAAAGAGTGTCTTTAAGCTTGTGACATGAATTTTTAAGTAATAAAGCCATTGAAGTATATACCACTTTACATGTACTATAGGTAATTCATAACAGATTATTCTTAATTCTTCCCTTTTATATGCTGTGACATACGTACCATTCATTTCACTTTTCTATGTGCTATGATATATCTGTAAATCTTTACTTTTATTACTTCATACAGACCACTTTGGATAAATTAAGAATAAGAAAAATCAAAGATTCTATCTTCCTTAATTTCTTTTTCCAGCATTGTTCTTTTCTCTATGTGGAGCAAAGTTTCTGACCTAAGTAATTTGTCTTATCTATACACTGAATGCCTCCCTTCAAAATTCTAATGTCGTAATCTAATTCTTAGTGTGATAGTACTTAGTGGTGAGTCTTCGGGCGGTGATTTGGGCAGAGTTCCATGCATGTGGTCAGTGCTCCTCTGAAAGATGCTTGGAGGCTCCCCTTCCTCTCCACCTGTTAGGACAGTGAGAAGGAGGCTCTCTGTAAATCAGAAAGTAGGCCTTCCTTCGACTTTTCATTCTGTAAAATTGTGAGAAATAAACTTCTGTTGTTTATATGTTACCCAGCCTATGATATTCTGCAATAGCAGCCTAAATGGAATAAGGCAGAAATTAGTACTGAGAAGTGCTATAACAAATACCTAAAAATGTAGATGTGATTTTGAAACTAGGCAATGGGGAGAGACTGCAAGGGTTTTTATGTGCATGTTAAGAAAAATTTAAAAACTACATTGCTGTGCATGAACTGTTAAGAGTAACTATCTTCTTATCCAATGCCTAAGTGATCATGTGATCATGAACAGAATGTTGGAAGAAATAGCTCCACCTTCCCCACACAAGCTCCCCTGGCCAGAAAAGGCTGAGGGACAGGGGGCTGGACCACCTGGCCTGGACCACCTGGGCCTAGGGGGCTGTCAGCAAAGCAGTGCATGATGACCAGCAGAGCATGGAGGAGGACGAGGAGGAGGACCGCGAGTGCGAGGAGACCCAGGGTTCTGAGGACAACAAGGAAGATGACATGGAAGACAATGACAACAACACCAATTAGTGCAGGAATAATAACGTCAGGAGTCACGACCCCTCTAGCAGCATTCCAGGTGCGTTACTTTGAAGCAGTATGGCCAAGGCAAGGAAGATTGCTTCTCAAATTTCAGCTTTGAGGAGGAGTTCAGATTGCCAGAACTGGATGGGCACTTCTGAATTTCCTGGAATGCCAGGCACTGTAGCCTCCTTTGGAAGCTCTGCACTACCCCTCAAACTCCCACTTCCTTTAAAGGCCACCCCATCCCATCATCCCTGGGGTACTGGAGTCTGGGGTCACCCAGGTGTGCAGCCCAAATCCTGCCCCACTGTGAGGGGGGGAGAGGAGCCCCAGCAGGAGTTAGCTGTCCCCTCTGCTGTGGAAATGGACTACTTGGTCCCCGGTGCTTCTGGGGAAAATGCTCGCTCCTTTGTAGTCACTTTTAGCCCAAGACTGATAAAGGCTGCCTAAATAAATGCTGAGGCCAGAGGAGAGGGAGGGGTGCTTGGTTGCCAGAGGAGCACACACATGACACAGCTACCAGTTGTGACACAGCTGCCATTGTGACATGGCTGCCAGCCATTCTTCTCCTGCTCAGCGTGGGGTTCTGACACCCCACTTGCCTAGGTTACGCGCTGTGCCCCAGGCCTCTGCTTGTCATATCCAGGCTGAACCTCTGGGCCCCACGGCTCCTGTTCACAATGCAGCTACTGTGGCTGCTTGTCCAGACAACTCAGCCTCTGGAGTTGGCCGTGGACCCTGTCCTGTTGACCTTTGTTCCCCCCGAGGGCCCACCAAAGCCCAGCCTTCAGATCAGCAAAACCCTCCACTTGACCCTTCATATGTCTCTGAAGAGGGCGAGTCTCCCTCACTCCAACAGGAAGGCTCACCTCAGCCTACAGAGGCTCCTGAGGAAGTGGAACTTTCTGCAACCCCTTAGAAAGATGCTACTCAGCAATCAGAAGCCCCTGCGGAGGAAGAAGCATCTTCAACCCAGGATGAGGCTTCAGTTCAACTTCTATAGACTTCTAAAGGAGTTGAATTCCCTGCCCCCTTCCAAGCGGCTTCAGCTCAGTCTACAGCATCCTCTAAGAAGTTGAAACCTTTTTCAATCCACCAAGGAGTTTCAGGTCAGCATTCCCTACCCGCAAATTGTTGACTGTTATTCAATGTGTCAGAAGAGTTCAGCTCTGCCTGAAGAGCCTCTTGCCAATATAGAACCTTGTCCAGCCCATAAAAAATGTCCAGTTCAGCCTCCCAAATCCTCTATGACTATTTTAGCTTAACCATCAGTGCATTAGGGGGTGACAGTCTCACCTCTAGTTCAGGTAAAGCTCGGCATACAATGTTGCCTACTATTAATGTTAAAGGTATGGATCTGGGAGTTTTGATAATTCTAGAGCCCCCTAAGGACATTGAATCATCTATAACTGACAAGGAGGTCTCAGGTGATCCTCCAAAGTCCACTGAAGTGGTCAAACTTTTAAATTAGTAGGAGGTCCCTACATGACCCCTGAGAAAACAGGATCAATGCCATCCCTGCAGAAGACCCCGGGTCAGCCTCTAGAACCACCTAAGGAGGTTATAGCACAATGCCAAAACCATAATGATATGATAGTTTTAGCTCCAGAACAGGACCAACTTTTGGACCTGGAGCTGACCATAATTCCAGAACCTACATTGGAGGCTGAACCTACAGCTCGGTAGCAAACTACAGCTTCTCCAAAACAACCTGAGGTGACACTGATCCATCCAGAACCTGTTCAGACTCAGCAGCCAACCTCGACAAGTCACAGTTCGACCTTTGGACCTAGCATTTATCAAAACTCAGCAACCAGAGTCATCCGACACAGTTTTTCCAATGACTCCACCATCTTAAATTTCCAAGGAAACTCTATTTCACACATTGATAAGCATACACGGAAGTCATGCCATTTGGCTAAGTAACTCTCAATCACAATGCTCTGACAACTGTTGAAGATTCATATCTTTTTAAATTTTCAGCATTAAAATCTTTAGACATGAGAACAAACACACATGTCACAACAGCTGAGAGCATCCTCAAGGTGACCTTTGAATTGGAAAAACTGATCCTACCTAACCATTTGGCCTGCTGCCTCTGCCTATTTAAAAATAGTGTTGAGACTTTCTGCAAGCTTGTCAAACTGCATTGTGACACTGAATGTCTGACAAACACACATTGTGATGAGGAACTATTTATAGAAGGATTGTTCATGAATGTATTAGAAGGCCAGAAGAAGAACACCAGAACTGAGCTATTGAGCCAGACAAGGGCAACCTCAGACAAAAATGGTGACAGTTTGTCAGCCTTCATGAGCTTCCTGTTGAAGCTTCTCCGTGAGCAGCAAGAAGGTTTTCCCAGCAGAGTGGGGTGCAGATCAGTGCAAAAATGAGAACTTATATGAACGAGAGGACAGAAGCCCAGGGTGAACAGGAAGAGCAGGAGTCAAATGAGCTCATAAAAGAAGTGCCAGGATATGGGTATAACGACAAACTCATCATGGCGGTGCCTGTGATTGTAGTAGCAATGATTTTTATTGTATTTTTCTGTCTCACTGAGATTTGTCATAGACTAGCACCAAGGGAAGGTGAAGAAGGAAGCTCAAGGGGCTTTTTTTCAATTCTCCGGCATAAGAAATGATCCCTGGAACACAAGATGGAGGAGAACACTTTCTGGAGAAGGCAGTCACTTTGGCTTTGGGTTACGTATGGGCCTGTCAAAGCCATACACAACAAAAATATGGGACAGAAGCTACATGACGAGGATTCGTATGGTGAGGATAAGCTTTTCGACCAAATGGAGCCCGGTGAGGCCTCCACCTCGGCAGCCAGGATTACTCCTGGAAAGGCAGGTGAAGAAAGAGCAACATGACTCCTCCCCTGAGTGAATTTCACCCCCAGGCTACCTGCCAATTGGAAACGCTGGCCTGGAATTGCTGATAAATGCATATTTTCCTGTAATTGAAATGTATAAATTTATAACCTACTCTAGCCATGAGGTAAGTGATTAAAATATAAAAAGTATTTATATACAAATAACAAGGGTCACAGGCAAGAAAAGCAGGGCTGAAACGAGTCCCGGGGACAGAAAATATTTCCTCAAGCAGGAGGCGGTCCAACCAGGGTGAAGAGGGGCTGCTCCCTGTCATTTCCACCATACAGCCAATCCCTGGGGACAGGAAGACACACACCAATTATTCTGGTGCTTTCCCTGGCTTACCAAGTTCAGGTTACTTACAGCATACTAGAGGTCCATCCACTTCCGGCCCCTCTCACCAGGTCTTTGGGGTTGTCAGAATATTTGCATCCCCGAGTCTACCTCCATGATGGGGCCTATCTTTTACCTCAAGCTCTTAAATTCATGCACAACTGTGTGCCCTAACTTGGTGTAGCAGCTTCTCCATCCTTATAAGTTAGTGTAAAACTCACATTAGGTTTTTTTGTTTTCTGTTTTAATTCAAAGAAAAGCTGGGAGATGAAGAGGAATATACGAGAGCAGCAATTGTCCAAGACGTCCTTCCTCAGGCCTTTATTTCAGAAAACATATTGGTGGGGTCATTGCTCCATTCGCTTGTCCTGCCTCGGCCTCTCCCGACCCTGCTGAGGGTCAGATGTGTGCTTCTGGGCTCCCTCCAGCCCAGCGCAGCTCCAAACCTGCCCACTTCCTTCCTCATCCATTACAGATCCCTGGCTGCATGGCTGCAAGTGATAATGCACAGGTTCCTCCAAACCTTCTGCACAGAGAGTCACTACTAACTCACAGTCAGTCAGTGAGACATAAGTGTCTGAGTGAGTAAAAGAAATTCTGAACAAACAAGATTTAATAATAAACCTAAATGACCACAAATAAATGGTGGTTTAGTAAAAATAATAATAATAATATTGTCAGAAGAAATTTAAATGGTAAAATCCATTCTGATGAGGTCTCAGATGGAAATGAAGAACATGTTATTGATAAGGCTAAACAGGGAAAAAATCCTTGTTTTAAAATGGCAAAAAAACAAACAAACCAACAACAAAAAACAAACGAGCAAACAAAAAAATCCCTTTGCAGAATTGTGTTCATTTCCTAGTGTTTTGTGGACGATAAACTTGCAAGTGATAAAAACTGAGTATTTGGCTGAGAAAATATCTAAGCAGAGGATTAAAGGAGACACCTTTTTTCCCTTGACTACTAATTAGTAAAATGAAGAGAAAAATGATTTAAAGACAGAATAGTTCATCAAAAAGGTAGTAGAACTTTAAAATCTGAAATATTCTTAGCCTATCTATATTATGACCAAACTACTATTTGGTGAGGAGATTAGTATGGATGAGCCATTTCAACAGAATTCAGAAGCTGTACTTTAAGACAATAAAAGAATAATCCAGAAGGCAATTGAGAAATCACTAGGGCTGTCCCACCAATCCTACTCCCAGAATGCAAGAACCATAGGGGCTGACTGGTTTCAAATGCAGAGGTGCCACATCCTGGGGAACTTCTGGGTTCTTGGGCCTGCTGCGCCATATCACAGACTCCACTTCCTGCATCCTCTGGCATTGAGGTCCCTGGCCACCTCAGGTGTGGCTCCAGAAGCCCTGGTGTGGTGTGGGCTTCATCCAGCAGTGCTGAGGAGACATGGCTTCTTCCACCTGGATTTCCAAGGACAGAGACTCCAAGGAGAGCTGAAGGCTTAGGACCACAGCCAGCTCCACAAAGTCACAGGGCTCTGGCAGAGAACTGCTTTGGTAGAAAGACACCCAAAACTGTGAGGGAAGGGCTCTTGAAACTTTAGGAATCCAACCGTTGCCTGTCAAAGCTGTGAAGGTCAGATCCCAGTGTGTCCGGGAGGCAGGACTTCCGCCCCAGTATGTACGGAAGGCAAGAAATCTGCCTCACTGGGCCCGGAGGTCAGAGTGTCAAGCAAAGGGGATTATGCTCAAGCCTTAAGGGCAAATGTAATTTGCCACATTGGTTTTTGAACTTGCTTGAAACTTGTTCCTCTTTTCCCACTGTCTTCATTTGTGAATAGACTTTTTTTTTTTTTTTTTACCCCAATGCCTATCCCACCATTTTATTTTGGAAGCACATCAAATAGTGTTTGGTACCAATACCAACATGTGTATTGGGGTTTTCCCCAAAACCAGTGAACAATAATTGAACATCAGCTCTGTTTTCTATAATCCATCTCAATTTTTCTCATTTCTGACACTGTCTAACTGGAGATAACATCAGGTGTCACAGGTTAAAGCTTCAGTTTCTCAAGATTGCTTCCCTATGCCCAGCTTATATGCAAATAGCAACCCCAGGTTGTCACCTGTGCTTCTGATAGGCCGACAATAAATTAGAAGTTTCCATGCCTTCTTCATTGGGTTCACTTAATTTGCTAAAGTAGCTCACAAAATTTAGAGAACATTTTACTTAATTGAGTACAGTTTATTATAAAAGGGTATGACTCAGTAACAGCCAAAGCAACAGTGCATTTTTCTCAGATCTTCCCAGGAAGAACCTACCTGATAGGTCTCTGAAAATGAAACAAATGCAAGTATGGCAGCCTCCTAAATTGAGCCTCCCAGGCATTTTGCATTATCATGTTATTTATACTCAACCTCTGGCAATTTGTCAAAATTTCCCGCTTAGTACATCCTAGAGATGACCTTCTGAATTCGTTATCTCTCCAGATTTCAGGGTGACAATTTGCCCTGTGACCTCAGTTCTCCAATGAGTCCAAGAGCTCATTTATTTTTCTTTGGTTTAGCTTATCTTATTGTGAGGGCATGAGTGGTGATTTTTAAGTTCTTCATTTGTTGAAACTTAATCCATAAATCTACATTTCTCTTTTGACATCATCCTACTGTTTCTTATTATTCTCTTTGACATTAATGATACTGAATAAGTATATAGTAATAATTATAGATATTGAAAAATGTCCAATGTCTTCTTGGTGATTGCAATTAACTTAGTCAGGAGGATGGAGACAGTTTTTCTGCCAATAGGCACACATTTACACCTAAAGACATAACTTAAGATGTAAATTGATGCTTAGACAGCATGCATTATGATAGAAAGATCATACACTATAACCTCTAACATAATTAAAGACCAGGCATTTATGAACAATTAAAAAGGGTGAAAGGAGTTGTTGCTAAGATATACATTCACACTTAAATGACAGGTACAGAAGTGCACATATGGTTTTACTTGATTTAATCATGTGAGTAGGTAATTATTAAGTTGACTTGTTCAATATGTGTCCTGAAAGAAAAGAAACAAATTAAGAGACACAGAAAAATTATATGGGACATAAGTCATTTTTAAAAGTCTATCTTGATTTTTCATATTCAGCTTATAGAGCCTCCTTTTAATATAATGTACTAAATTATTGTTAACATTAACCAATAATCTGCTTTCAATCAATAGCAGATAATACCTGTTATTCATGCATTCATTAAATAATTTAACAAATATTTTATTATCATTATCTTTAGCAAGGAATCATCTACTGGGTAATTGATAAATAAATCAAATTTTGTAGTGTAGAGAAGAGTAGGAATAAGTAAGCAAAAAAAAAAAAAGAGGCATTTCAGCAACATGTTTGTCAAAGCTTCATTGGGTTTGTTCAATCCTTTTTTTTTTTTTTTTTGATGAACAGGAATCAATTGATTGGGAATAATGGAAGCCACGAGAAATTGCAAGACAAAGTTTTATATGATACAATTCATCAATATTATCCCTGTGGACTTCAGTGATGGATTTCTCCACTGAAGCAAATTCTGCAACAAGTTATACTCCATAACAGGAAGTGAGTTGATTGTGTTTGGTTCTAAGACCATCTTCAGTGGAGCTGACTGCCAAGACATTGTTAGAAATATGTTGGTTAAAATTCAGTCCCTGGGGAAGAAGACCTCAGATTTATAAACTGAAATTGGACTTAGGGCTGTAGTTCTAGCAAGGAAAGTAGATGGTTAGCCATGCTCTGAGCAGTGTGTAGTCAAGAAGGCTCAAAACTAGGTTGTTTCACCAGGGATTGCAGCTTGAAGTACATGAGCATGAGATCTGGCTAAGAGCTTGAGGTATAATAGTTATTACATAATCCAGATATTATCTAATTGAATTGTTAATGGTGGGTGGCACCAGATATTAAACCTTGGTCTTTGAGTTTTACCTAAGAAAGAATTCAGAGTCTAGACTCAAATATAAGCAAAAGTTTATTTAGAAAGTCGCAGAGATAGGAGGAGTGATCCATGGAATAGGTGAGCCAGCTGAGCTGTGTGGGTTCAGGAGACAAGTTACAGAGGCAAAAGGAGGGCTTTTGGATCTTAGGAGAAAGACAGTAAAGGTACATATCTTAGGGAAAGAAAGAAGGGGAAAAGGTGCAGATTTGCTTTACTGAGAGAGAGCACACCCTAGGTCCTTCGCCTTAAGGGCTTTTGTCTGGAGGTCTCAGGGGGAGGATTTCAATAAAATATTCATCAGTTTTCCAGGTCTGCCTGCTAAGAGTCATGGCCTCCACTGATTGGTCAATGGCACAGCAGGGGATTATCATTAGACATTGCAGCTGATCCCGACATTAGCCCTGTAGTCCCCCTAGCTGGTCTTGCTGCTTCTCTGGGCCTGGGGCTGAAACGTAACTGAGGCCTAGATATCATCTCTAGTTTGACCCAAACTGTCTTTGTGCTCAACAGATGTGAGGCTTTGTTCCTAAGGTTATTTGATATGGGTCAGAACTTCATTGTTCTGAGGTCTTAATATTTAATAGTCATCCTGCAAGGAAGTCATATGAAGCTATTCTCAGACCTCTTTGTCCCTCTTCTAAGGGTCTCTACCACATGATTAGTGGCATGCCAGGGAAGGAAAGATACGGGGAGTGTCCCAACCATGTGATCAGCTGTATGAAAGGTCAAGGGGGTGACAACATGACTGGTGATATACTAGGGAGGAAAGGTCACCCTGGGGTGAGGTCCCACCTTGCAATTGTCCCTTGCTAGGTGCCCAAGGCTTTATACCCCAGTAACCTCTGGCTTATTGGTCCTACTCTGCTCATGTCATCTAAGTGCCTACCATAGAATGAAAGGAAAAATCATACTTTCCCCGTGTGGTTGCTCCGTGGTAATGGGTTGGTTTTTGAACTACTACTAAATATAAGGTTAAAAGTAGTGGCAAGAAGTACCTAGTAAACCCCAAAATGCATGTTTTAGAAATAAAAAGAGAGGACATAAATTATTAGACAGTGCAAAAGGGTCTAAGTAAATTACTGTTCTAATCTATGTAATTCTAAAAACACTGTTATTGAATAAATATTTTCCACCACAACTAGTCTTTACCAGATAAGTAATTTAATAATTCTGAGGGGGACCCCAAAAACCCAGAATTTATTTATAAAAAGTTGTATATTCTTACATGTTTAAACTTCAGTCACCTTCAGTGTATTCTCCATTTGATGAAACATACCTATTAAAACATTTTTTCCACTGCACAGAACAGTTGTTTTTTGTTTTGGTATATTTTATTAAGTATGCTGTTACAGTTGTCCCATTTCTCCCTCCCTTTATATGTTCCATCCTGAACCCATCCCATCATACTCACACCTCTTAGTCCATGTCCATGGGCTGCACACACCAGTTCTTTGGCTTCCTAATTCCCCACACTACTCCCAGCCACCCTGTCGCTTTTTCTTTTTTTTTTTTTTTGGTCAATATTTTCCCAGTACCACTTTTCCCCAGCTCCACCTACCCCTGCCTCCCACCCTCAATCTTTCCCCCATTTGGCTTTGTTGATGGGCCCTTTATGCATGTTCCTTGATGACCTTTCTTCTCCCTTTCCTCTACTATCTCCCTCTCTCCTCCCCTCTGGTTACTATCAGTTTGTTTTTTATTTCAATGTTGCTTGTTATATTTTGCTTGCTTGTTGATTTTGTTGATTAGTTTCCATGTATAGGTGAGATCATATGGTATCTGTTTTTCACTGCCTGGCTTATTTCACTTGGTAAAATGTTCTCCAGTTCCATCCATGCTGTTGTGAAGGGTAATAGTGCCTTGGTTCTTTCTTTCTGCTGCATAGTAGTCCATTATGTAAATGTGCCATAGTTTTTTGATCCATTCATTTACTGTTGGGCACTTAGGTGGCTTCCAATTCTTGGCTATTGGAAATTGTGCTGTTATGAACATTGGGGTGCATGGGTTCTTTCAAATTAGCGTTTCAGATTTCTTAGGGTATAATGCCAGCAGTAGAATTTCTGGGTCAAAAAGCAGATCCATTTTTAGTTTTTTGAGGAAATTCCAAACTGTTTTCCACAGTGGTTGCGCCAGTCTACATTCCCACTGACAGTGTATTAGGGTTCTCTTTTCTCCACATCCTCGCCTGCACTTGTTGTTTGTTGATTTGCTTATAATGCCCATTCTCACTGGTGTGAGGTGGTATCTCATTGTGGTTTTAATTTGCATCTCTCTGATGGCTAGTGATGCTGGGCCCTATGTATGTCCTCTTTGGATAAGTGTCTGTTCAGGTTCTTTACCTATTTTTTAATTGGATTGTTTGTCTTCCTAGAGTGGAGTCATGTGAATTCTTTGTATATTTTGGAGATCAAACCCTTGTCCGAGGTATCATTGGCAAATATATTTTCCCATACAGTTGGTTCCTTTTTCATTTTGCTGATGTTTTCTTAAGGTATGCAGAAGACTCTTATTTTGATGAAGTCCCACTTATTTATTCTTTCCTTTATGTTCCTTGTTCTAGGGCACATATTGGAGAAAATATTGCTGTGAGGAATATCAGAGATTTTCCTGCCTATGTTCTCCTCTAGTACTTTTATGGTGTCGCACCTTATATTTAAGTCTTTTATCCATCTTGAGTTGATTTTTGTCTGTGGTGTAAGTTGGTGGTCGAATTTCATTTTTTTTTGCATGTAGCTCTCCAGGTGTCCCAACACCATTTGTTGAAGAGGCTATTTTTACTCCATTTTATGCATCTGCCCCTTTGTCAAACATTAATTGACCATAGAGACCTGGGTTTATTTCTGGGTTCTCTATCCTATTCCATTGATCTATGTTCTTACGCTAGTACCAGGCTGTTTTGATTACAGTGGTCTTATAATATAGTTTGATGTCAGACATTGTGATCCCTCCTGCTTTGTTATTCTTTCTCAAAATTGCTGCAACTATTCAGGGTTGTTAATGATTTCATATAAATTTTTGAAATGTTTGTTCTATATCTGTGAAATATGACATTAGTATTTTAATAGGGATTGTGTTGAATCTATAAATTGCTTTGGGTAGTATGGACATTTTAATGATGTTAATTCTTCCAATCCATGAACATAGTATATATTTCCATTTATTTGTGTCTTCCTTAATTTCTTTCTTCAGTGTTGTGTAGTTTTCTGAGTACAGGTCTTTAACCTCTTTGGTTAAATTTATTCCTAGGCACTTTATTTTTCTTGTTGCTATAGTAAATGGGATTTTTTCCCCTGATTTCTGATTATGATATTTCATTGTTGGTGTACAAAAATGCCTGTGATTTCTGAATATTAACTTTGTATTTTGCTGTTTTGCCAAATTCACTTACTAGGTTGAGTAGATTTTTGGTGGAGTCTCTTGGGTTTCCTATGTATACTATCATGTCATCTGCAAACAATGACAGTTTTACTTCCTCCTTTCCAATTTGGATGCCTTTTATTTCTTTTTCTTACCTTATGGCTATGGCTAGGACTTCTAATACTATGTTAAATAGAAGTAGTGAAAGCAGGTATCCTTGTCTTGTTCCCAATCTTAGAGGAAAAGCTTTTAGTTTTTGCCTGTTCAGTATAATGTTGGATGTAGGTTTCTTGTATATAGCTTTTATTACATTGAAGTATGCCCCCTTTATTCCCACTTTGCTGGGTGTTTTTATCATAAATTGGTGCTATACCTCATCAAATGCTTTTTCTGCATCTATTGATACAATCATGTGATTTTTGTCTTCTTGTTTAAGTGATGTATTCTGTTTATTGATTTGCATATTGATTATGTTTAATGATTGATTTGTACCATCCTTGCATTGCTGGAATGAATCCCACTTGATCACGGTGCATGATCTTTTGAATATATTGCTGGATGCGGTTTGCCAATATTTTGTTGAGGATTTTAACGTCTATGCTCATGAGCAATACTGGCCTGTAGTTTTCTTTCTTTGTTGTGTCTTTACCTGGTTTTGGGATTAGGATAATGTTGGCCTCATAAAAAGAATTTGGGAGTCTTCCCTCTTCTTGGATTTTTTGGAATAGTTGGAGAAAGACAGGGGTTAGCACTTCCTTAAATGTTTTGTAAAATTCTTGTGTGAAACCATCTGGTCCAGGGCTTTTTGTGCCTGGAGTTTATTGATTACTGCTTCAATTTCACCAGCTGTTATCAGTCTATTTAGGTTTTCTGCTACTTCATTCAATTTTGGAAGATTATATTTTTCTAGAAATTTATCCATTTCACCCAGGTTGTCCACTTTCTTGGTTTATAGTTGTTCGTAGTAATTTCTTACAATCCTTTGTATTTCTGTGGTATCAGTTGTAATTTCTTCTCTTTCATTTCTGATTTTATTTATCTGCATCCTCTCCCTTTTTTTCTTGATGAGTCTGCTTAAAGGCTTGTCGATTTTGTTTATCTTTTCAAAGAGCCAGCTCCTGGCTTTATTGATCCTTTGAATTATTCTTTTAGTCTCTATGTCATTCAGTTCTGTTCTGATCTTGATTATCTCCTTTCTTCTGCCTGCTCTGGGCTTTGTTTTTTGTTGTTTCTCTAGTTCTTGTAGATGTTGTGTTAGGTTGTTTATTTGAAATGTTTCTATCATTTTTAGGTAGGCCTGTATTGCTATGAGTTTCCCTCTCAGGACTGCCTTTGCTGTGTCCCATAGGTTTTGGACTTGTATGTTCATTTTCATTTGTTTCCAGAAACTTTTCGATTTCTTTTTTTATCTCATTATTGATCTATTCATTGTTTAATAGCATGCTATTCAGTTTCCATGAGAGTTTTCCCCTTGAGGTTGGTTTCTAATTATAAGCCCTTGTGGTCAAAGAAAATGCTCAACATGATTTCAATTATCTTAAATTTGTTGAGGCTTGTTTTGTGTCCTATCATGTGATCTACTTTTAAAAATGTTCCATGTGCATTTGAAAAGAATATGTAGTTTGCTTCTTCGGGATGAAAGGTTATATATATATATATATATATATATATATATATATATAATCAGTTAGGTCCATTTGATCTAATGAGTTGTTCAGTTCCAAAATATCTTTGTTGATATTTTGTTTGGATGATCTATCCATTTTTGACTGTAGGGTATTAAAATCCCCTGCTCTAAGTATACTGCTGTCTATATCTTTCTTGAAGTCCTCCAGGATTTTCCTGATATATTTGGGTGCTCCTATGTTGGGTGCATATAGGTTTATAATGTTTATTTCTTCTTGATGGATTCTCCACTGAGTGTTATGAAGTGTCCTTTTGGGTCTCTTTTTATGGCCTTTGTTTTGAAGTCTATTTTGTCTGATATAAGTATTGCTACTCTGACTTTTTTCCCTCTCCATTTGCTTGCAATAATTTTTTCCAACTCTTTACTTTCAGTCTGCGTAGGGATTTTTTTCTGAGGTAGGTCTCTTGTAGGCAGATATGTGCAGGTCATGTTTTCTTATCCATTCAGTTACTCTATGTCTTTTAATTGGAGCATTTAATCCATTTACATTTAAGGTTATTATTGATAGGCACTTATTCATTTTTCCCCTTTGTACTTGTGTTCCTCTCTCTCTCACTCTTTTTCTTCATCTTCTTAAAGCAATCCCTTTAGCATATCTTGCAATGCTGGTTTGGTAGAGATGTATTCTTTTAGCCTTCTTTTGTCTGGGAAACTCCTTATTTCACCTTCCATTTTAATTGAGAGCCTTGCTAGGGAGAGTAGTCTTGGTTGCAGGCCTTTGCTTTTCATTACTTGGAATATTTCTTGCCATTCCTTTCTGGCTTGTAGTGTTTCTATGGAGAAGTCAGTTGCTAGCCTTATTGGGGCTCCCTGGTATGTTACTTCCTGTTTCTCCCTTGCTCCAAACAGTTTTTGAACTTGTCAATGTTGATGCCTTTTAGTGCTTCTGTTATGTTTTGTTTCACCTCTTCCACATCAAAACATTCCCCTAGAGGATTTTTCTTTAGGGAGGCAAACAAAAAAGTCACTTGGGCAAGATTGGGTGAATAGGGATGATGAGGCAAGGGAATCATGCTGTTCTTGGTCAAAAACTGCTGAACACAGTGTGGTGTGGGCAGGTCCATTTGTAAATCACCCATCATGAAATGGGCAAACACATTGAAAGAGTCTTCAAAAAAATTCACTGAAGCTGAACACAGCCTCTTGAAAGAATGCTAGCTGGTACACTGATAGAGGTGGGTTCCTAGGACACTCATCTAACGGGGGAAGCCTGTAGTACAATGGGTTTGTCCTCTGGAAGATAATTCCAGTGGTTTTCAATCCCCCTTCTTATATTATTGTGTATACTTATAAACAAAATATTGTAACATATACTAATATTATTTCACCATGAAAAGGGTTTTAATCCAGAAATAGCCATATATCCCAAAACTATGCTGTAATAGAAACATAATAACATAAAAAATAGAAGCTTATGCATTTAGAAATGCACACCATCATATTAACGTACTAAACTTTGAGGCACATGTCAAAATAAGAGTGTGTGTGAGACACTTTCTGATTGGGTACTAATAGAGCAGCTGGTGTATATTTCTTAATAAAGACTGTGGTATAAATTTTAAGTTTTAAAAATCCATATGAAATATCAGTACAACTATATTGTTTTGTAGTTTAACTCGTGTATAAGTTTTTTGATATTCCCCTGCTTATGGAATACTCAGTGGGTTTATGGAAAGACTCAACAGAACCAGTGACTAAAGAGTGACCTATATAATGTTTATGAGGATGTTATTGTGATTTGTAAGATATAGTACATTCACAGATTGATGCATACAAGCTTATTTTAAAAAGAGAAGGATTTTCACTGTGTTTGTTAAAGACTTGCAACTCTTACATGAGAAAATGCATTTTAATTTCAAGACTAAAGTAAAAATTCTACTTTGGTTAATATATTTTCAATGTCTGTACAGTTCATGCACCATGTGTAAAACATATTGGCTCCTGAGACTGATTATTATAGGAAGATTTTACACAAAATTACATTTAATTATTTAGAATCTCTGTAACACGTGATAAGTAAACTTCCAGTATAATTAGAAACACAGTGACATCTAAAGAAAACTATTTATAGAATTTCAACAGCAATTACAATATTCTGTAGGCTTTTCTCCATTTAGAGGGAGGATATTTTTGGTCATTTACTGATTGCCATTAGGAATAGATGAATTTTCTGTTTTTATAAAATCACAATGTAAAGGAACAGCCAACTTCCATCAAAAAATATTTTCCTGCTATAGAACTGATTGCAAATATTTACCGTGACCCATAGTAATAAAACTTTGTAATGTTATTTAGTCTAAACACAACTCACCTTTTCTGTACGTGAACACTATACACAGTTCTTAAACCTACACATGCTAATATGACATATTATGCTCTGCTTCTTTTAATAACACTCTATTTATTACTCCTGACACATGTGGCCTTTCTGAAAGTGAAACATGAACACTATAGTAAGAAATTAATACTCTATACAATAAACATCAAAATTACATTTTAATATTGTAGTATAAACAAGCATATTTTAAAGGTTGGAAGAAATTTAGAAGATTTATGGTACTGATTCATTATTTTTATATTCGGGGCCAAGTTTACTCCTAGCAATAAAGTAAGGTTTTATTTGTTTGACACTTACATTGTAGTATCCATTTTATACTGTATTATTGGTTAGATCAAGATCTTACCTTATATTCTTGATTTAAATAATGACTGAATTCCCTTCTTTTAAGCAAATCTTTAAAGCACAACTTTGATGTCATTTTCCTTGTCTTAACTCTCCCAAATAAATACATAACAGCAACAAACTGTAGTATTTTTAAGACCCATTTTTGTGTTCATTCTCATTACATAATCTTGCTTTGTGCAGAGAAAACTAGGTTTTATTGACATTAGGGGAAAAGCTATCAAGTGGCATTTAGAATATAAAAGAGGAAAGCAATGAATTTACATGTGATTTAATACTGAAATCTTTGCCATTCATTGGGCTAGTACCTAGTTTTCTTTTGGGAGAAGTCCATTTTCTGAATGTAAACTTGGCATCCTGTCTTTCTGGAGATTCCAGTCAATGGAAGCCAGGTTACAGTGTCCTTCATCTCAGTACAAACTCACCATTTTTTATTTTCCTCTCCCATGTTGCCTCTCTGTAACAGTCATAAAAAAACAAACAAAAAAACAACAACACAAGAAAACACTTTTGAGTTTTAAAATGTCCTTCAACAAGCACTTTCTAAATGAGGATCTGAAGTTCCCAGAGATTGTGAGTTATGTTTTGTGACTTTATATGGCTAGAAAACTACTCTGTGGAAGACTGACATTTTGACTTTGAATGTGAAAAATCTTAGCCAGTAAATAATATAATTTGGTTTTTAGTTGTCTGGTTAGAGAAATTTGTTGAGGAAAAAAAAGTTTTGTTATATCATTAGAGTTTTGTTCTAAAATAAAAAGATAAATGTTGATTTTTTTAAGTAAAAAAAATCGTAAAAAATTCCACAAACTTATAAGATATTTAGGAGACCAGGTTTTTATATGTCATATTTCTTTAATTATTGGAGGAGGAAACTTAATAACCAGGAATTTCCTGGAAAATTTATGGCAATTCTAGGGGAACGATTGCATAACTTCTCATTTTGTTCAGTATTAAAATTCACTATCACAGACTTCCATTAAAATTAGTTGATGTTGCAAAGGTGATATCAAATGTTATGTTAAATTAGCCAATTTCACATGGTATTTATTTCTTGAATTTAAGATGTATTATTTTACAATCACAGGTAGATTGACAGCTGTGTGATATTTAATAGAAATTAAAAAAACATTAAAATTTTGTTCCAGTTGTCATCACAAAATCTTTCCCCCTCAATTCTTACAAGTTACACATGAGAAACACTAATAGGGTTATTTAGGAATGTTATGAAGCTGTCAGTATGTCACTTCTTAAGAACATGAAATTTCCATTTTTAAAAAGGTAGATACTTAACTCCCTTCAAGGAGAGCAATAGTGCAGTTTCATGATTAATGGGGCATTCAGTTCATGAATAATGCAGAAAATGAAAGATGTTTCTCTTCTTTTATACCCATTTTCTTCACAAAAGTAGTTCTAATCTTAAAATATGGTTCCCGTAAATCTATTATGGAGTCAATATGTTTTATTAAACGTGAGTAAGGACAGCTTAATGTTCCAATGATAATTTAATGAGTCTTTAATTACCTTTGAATTTCTTACTACTATCATCAAATTATGCCAGCAATTTAAATACCATCTCTGCTTAGTATAAAATAAACACTATCCATGAAAAATAAATACTAATTCTAATTATCATCATATATTTAGGTTTTTAAAAGATCTATAAGCACAGAAATGTGCATGCCCTCTAGTTGAAAGCTCAGTACTATTTCAAGGTAAGACTAACATGATATGTTAAATTTTATTCTCTCTCTCTTCCTCCCAAAGTATACTGCATTAATGAAATTGAAATTGCCTCCATATTATGGAATTTCACTTTTTTTACTTGGACCAGTTTAGACTCTCAAACTGTAGCCATTGAAAGTTTATTAATCACATTGACTTATAAGCCTGTACAACTCCTGTGTGAGCATACAAACTGGACACTGATCTCCCAGAATACATCAAGGACAAAAAAAAACAAAAACGGTTGCAACAAAATAACTGGTAAGTTGCTTAAACTTTGATGGTGTTAGCATGTTTGTTTTTAATTTAATTTTACTCATTCTTCTTAATGTTGCTATTAAATCAAAGTATTGGGCTCATTTTAACCACAACTCTCCATGCTTTCAGTGTAGTGAACAAGCTGCCCTTATCAGTCTTGTTATTTCAATATACTGACTTTGATACCAGTGCTCATGAGGTTACCCTGCTTTCTTTGAACCCATTAACGAGGCCTCATTACAGCTGCCCCATATCTACGTCTTCCAAGGGTTCCACAGTCTGCACTGTTGGCATAGGCAATTATTCATTCTTCCAAAAGCAAAATGCCATTGAGTTCTGTTCTGATAGCTGCCTTTTGCAAAATGTTGAAAACTTCTCTCCAAGGGCAGGATTATTTGTGTTGCTTTAGAAAAGATAAAATTGCACATCACAACATCTATTATGTGAGCTGCAAAATATTATCTTCATTTGGATTTTAATAGAAGGTAAGATTTTTAAAAAATTGAATTATTTTATTAATGAAATGATATAGAAAAATGACATTCAATTTTTTTCTGTGTAGCCATCACAAAATGGGTTTCAGTCCATATGAAAGTTTGTTTCTATTGACAAACTGGGAGTTTGGAAAAGGCAATCAGTATCTCAATTTCAAATAAATACCAACAATTTAACATTATTTCTTTCCCTTATTTATCTAGCTTTACCCTTCATTCTTAGATTGACTAGGAGGACCTCTGCTGATAGGAGTGGTATACTTGTAGCAGGGCATCAATTAGTGAAACAGAGATCACTGTTTGTTTCATTGTACTTTTGTTCAGGAATTATTTAGGAGGAATGATAATCTCACACAGCTATTCATACAGATAAAGGATTTATCCATATGTATTACAAGTTAATGAATATTGATTATTGGCAATTTGGCATGCACTTTGTTCTTATTCCGGCTGTAGTCCTTTTACTGAATATTATTTGGTCTACATAGAACAATTCCTGTTACTTGCTTGCATCTATCAACTACTCTTTTGTGAGATTCCAGTGCCTAGATCGAACTCTACCATTTACCTCAAAGAACTCATCTATTTTGCTCAGTGCAACTTTGCTTCCAACCAGCAGATTTCTCATTGGTGAATTCAATGTTAAATAGTTTGAGCATAACCTTGAAGTGAATTCTTTCTTCCCTTGTACTCAATTACCCTCTTTGAGCTTTTCATAAAGCAAAGGACTGTGCAATGCTGCACCGTCAGTGCAGCCAAGACCAAAGTGATAGAAGGAAGAAACGCTCTGGGGAATACTGCAAATGCAATTTCTGCTTCTTACTAGGAAGTTGAGAACCAGCCACAGTCTAATAGAAACCCTTGGCTTTCTGGATGATCCATTTACACTGTGATAAGCACTGCCATGAAGTTAATATCATTTCTCCGAAGCGGACCTTTTCATACGGTTAACTATGTGTAAAATTGTCTTTCTTTTCTTTCTTATGTGACATATATCCCAAATTTATAACCAGTCTGCCATGTACTTCCACTAAACAGACTGGTATTCCTTTTAGTATTTGATTTACGGTCACTTGAAAAAGAGATATGGCTAAATGTTTTATTGCATATATCTCCTTGATACATTTTTGTTGCTTTCTAATTCTGATGAGCTTTCTAGTTTTAAATTCATTTTTCTTAACATTTATATCTTTCCAAAATGTAAAGTGATTTATCTGGTTTATTTTTTCCATGTGTACACGCCTTTAGAGTTCATCTATTCTTCCCTGCAGGGCACCATTTTTATTATCTATAGGGAGTAATGTACTCTTAATAACTATGTATTGGAATGGCCAGCACCTTATATGCAATGTCTCAGTGATTTCACCATGTTTCCCTTCAGTGTGTTGTAAAAACTTTGTTATTGATAAATCTATTTTGGGAGTCTTACTACAATATAGAGTATCATTGACCTCATCATTTCTATCTCAAGATAGAAAGTCATTATTAAAATACTTCTTTTAAATATTATTTTTTAAAATAAGCCATCTATGCCCAGGGTAGCCAAGGATACAAACTGTGTTATGTGTGAAGCTAAATGTGTAGATAGTTAAAAATTATTAACAGTGATG
Source organism: Mormoops blainvillei (assembly GCA_004026545.1). Taxonomy (NCBI): domain Eukaryota; kingdom Metazoa; phylum Chordata; class Mammalia; order Chiroptera; family Mormoopidae; genus Mormoops; species Mormoops blainvillei. The sequence continues at coordinate 44,876 of PVJD01009107.1, read as the reverse complement.
ATTGTGTTTAGTTTTAATGTTGGTAATCATTTAATGGAATAACTAGATGAGATTTCTACAGATGTATGAGACATGCAATTTTTGTTTTTGTCTTGTATAGCTATGCTGAGAAAAATGGAGAACACAGCATTGGAATTAGTCCAATCACCTACTGGTTTGCTGAGATGCCTCACATGTTCTATTGTGCCATGGACAAACAATGGTTTTAGAGTGAGACACATGGGTTTGAATTCTTGTCCTGTTGTTGTTGCCTGAAGGGATGGTTAACTTAAACTCTGGAGTTCAAAATTCCCACAAAGAAAATGTAGGTAAAAATATAGTAATATAATATGTTTGCCTTCATTGGTGAAAAAAAAATTTAAAAAAAGGAAGAAAATTATTGTCATATAGTATAAAAAGATCTGATATAAGTGGTTCCAGAGTTTAATTCTGTGACTCTTTTGTTTTATCAGGGACCAATTTGCTTTCATTGTTTTGTTTCACTACAACATTTTAATATACTAACTGGCCCAGTAATCTTCATTCTTCCAAGATAGTGTAGTAATTCTAGAAGGCAATCTTTTACTTCATTGCTTTGAGGTTAAGAAACCCTTCCCAAGAGCCCTCTGAAAAAACTTCTACTGATTTCTCTCCATGCAGAATTGGATCACAAATCTCACATTTAATCAATTCCCTGGCAATTGTTCTGAAGCAACAACAGTCAGCTAAGGTCAGGAAGAAATTAGTGTGATGGGTACTCAAATAAACTAGGATCTCTGGTGGTAGAAAGGAAACAGGAATAGATGCTAGGCAGGTAATTAAAGCATATTCAACAAGTATAAAAGGGCATGCTATATATTGTACAAGGTAATATGAGTACATATGTAAATCACCTAGAATAGTGGCTAATGCAAATAGCCACTCAAAAAAGGAGAGGCTGAAATTACTACATTCTACCCAAATATATTGAGTTTCTACTATGTTTCAGAGACCCTGAGGACCCCTAAGAATATAAGAGTAATGAACACATTTACTGACATCAAATATCTGATTACAGGAGAACCACAAAATGCAGTAACTTGCATGTGAACAGTCTTACTCACAAATTAATGTTACAAATGCTCTGATAGAGGGAAACCCAACTGAAATGAAAGAAATTTTTTAAAAAAATTACTAGTTATAGATTTGGATGGGAGAGTGGGAGGTAAGCTGGAGTCACATTGAATTTAACGTAATACTGGAATAATTTATTCTTAAAATATGAGTTGTCATTAGCTGAAGAGAAACATAGATAAGATTTTCCAAGGAATATTCATGAGCAGGAGTATAGTAGGAGAGAGAAGCAATTGTAGAGGTACTGTTCTCTGTTTTCCACTGCATATGTGGTAGCAGACAAGGACTTCAGTGTCTAGGGAAGAGATTCTTACTTTTAAACTGTACAGTTTATGCTGCATGATTCCAAAACACCAGTCATTACCTGGTGCTAGTTACAATAGCATAACAAAATGACAGAGTATTGACTTTAATGTTACTTTGCCAGCTGAATACTCATAGCTGAAGGAGCATTGGTCCCCTCTGTGGGCACCAAGACCTTCAGCCTTGGATTGCAGCTACTATAGTATAATAGAAACTTTGATTGTTTTACTTTTGGTTGTAGCAATTTTTCATGGAGTTCTTCATAAGGCCAAATCAGTCTTGTGCAAGTTGACACTTCCCTCTCACAGGGGTACAACCATGATGTTTTAATTTTCTTCAATTTTTGCTTTTGAAAATGCTTTTAAAATCCTCCCCTTTTTTTGTTGTTGTTGTTGGGCAAGCTACATACATTTCTGGAAACTTATAGATTTAAAAAGTTTACATCAAAAGTAATGTTTAAAGTTAAAATTTTTCACCCAATTCAATATTCAGCTCCTCTTCTCTTTCTCCAAAGCTCAGGGAGGCCTTAAACCTTAGGAAACACAGAGTAAAAAGACATGTGAATTCACTTGCCTTTCATCACAATTTCCTCTTCTATATTCTTTCAACCTTTATAGCATTTAGGGTTCAGGGGAAAAGTTATAAAAACAGAGAAAATTCTTACCTAATTTGTACCTTTTGGCTGTTAATGCTTACTGTGATGATACCCTCTAATATGGCTAAACCTTTGGGTTCTTGTTACACACATGCATGAGTATTTGGAAAACCTCATGTGAGCGTCTTCTTAATCACTGTAGCTTCACTTATTCACCTCTTCTCACTTCCCACTTCTGTCAGCCAACTATAGCAGAAGCCATCTTTTAACAGCCAGATTCTTAATGGCTTGCCTTAATGGCTAACTTCTTCAGTAACCAATATATTTGTATTATGTAAAGTTCTCCAGAATATGCATGTAATATATTATAATATATATGATTTATTATAAGGAATTAGCTCCGGCAATTTTGGAGACTGAAAATCCCACAATCTGTATGGGCAAGTGGAGGACCCAAGGAAAGATAATGGTGTAATTCCATTCAAGTCTGAGTCTCAAAGCAGGAGAAGACAGATATCCTCACTCTAAAGCAAAAAGGTTTCCTTTTTCTGAGCCTTTTTGTTCTGTTCAGGTCTTCAGTTTATTATATGAGAGACACCCAAGTTAGGGAGGGCAATCTGCTTTATACAGACTATGGATTCAACCGTAAAACCAAAAGCATTCTCATAAATACACTCAGAAAAATGTTAGACAAATATCTGGACAACCTGTCACCCAGTCAAGTTAAACATAAAATAAATCATCTTAGAATTATTTTCTTGATGAAAGGTGGTAGGAAAATTAAGAGTCTTTTCAGTCTTACCTGCCATCTCCTTTAATTTATCTTATTTTCCTTTTCTAAAAATCACAAAAAAAGATGATGATCAATTCTGCTATATAAACCGAAGTACCAAACCACAAGATAAGATACCTGTCTCTGCTTTGTAATCATTTTCATTCTCATCAGGGATTTTCTTGAGATCTTTCTCATATTATTAATGGGGATACTATTAATTTGTATGTGATGACACCTTGATAGCTCTACTTAGAATAACAGGTAAACATGTCTACTGTTTAGTTATATTTTGAACTTTGGGGCAAACACTGTAACAGGTATTATTTGAACATTCTACCCTTCCTCAGTAATAGGATCATACACTCATGTCCTTTGCCATGTAACTTGGGTGGGACATAGTTCCCCACCCTTAAACTCTAAGTTCAGCTATGCAACTTGCTCTTCGGATGGTTATTAAAGAAGCAAGCTTAGTAGAGTAGTAGAGTGAGGTTGTATTACTCCCTATGTTTGTTTGCATGCTTGGTGGGTTTCATAATAAATCATGTTAATGCTTTACATAGTGTTGAGTAAGCATTTGAAAACAGAAGAATAAAAAAGAGGAGGAGAAAGAGGAGGAGAAAGTGGTTGAGAACAGGGATGTGGAGAAGGAGTGGGAGGAGGGGGAGGAGGATGAGGGGTAGAAGGTGGCTGAGTGGGTTGAGGGGAAAAATGAAGAGGAAGAGTTGGGGGAGGAGAACAGAAAGAGAAGAGAGGACTAAGGAAGAAAAAGAAAGCTCAGGCCTGAAAAACGATGTTTGCACTATTGAACATATTCCAGAACATCTGAAATCTAAAATACATGCCTCGTGTATTCTGCTTTCTCAGGATGGGAAGAAAGACTCATGGAACAGAATAATACTGCTCCATCCGAGCAAAATCTGAATAAGAATCCTAAGTAAACCCTCCACCCACCCCCAACTAAGCCCCTGGACTCACTGAGAATACCACAGTGCTCAGCAGAGCCACCAAATTAAACCCAGTCTAGACTAACTGTCCCTGAGTTGATCTGGAAATGAATGAGAACAAATGGTTATTGGTATTAAATAGTGACTTTTGGAATGGTTAGTATTTTTGTTGTTCATTTCTTTTGTTTTTGCCACAGCACTTTTGTGACTATAACAAACTAACGAGAATTTAGCACTAATTATCAGGTCACAGGAAAAGATCTAATATAGCATACTGTTATACTCAGTTAAAAGGCAAAAAATAAGATGAATATCTAGCACTACTTTCTTTTTAGTTTCTCACATATGTGCTTACTCAAGAAGTAGGACAATAATGACAAAGATTGGCTTGAATATTTTATTTTTTAGTCAAACATGTCTTGCTATCAAACAAATTTGACCTTTTACTAATTTTAATTTTATTGTAGAATTTCTTTAAGCATCTTTTTATGTGGGCATGTATTTTAATGAATCCACTGTTTAGGTTTTTATTCTCTAAACAAAAAGCTCTATAGTTAGAACCTTCACCTTTGTGTAAATTACTTATTATTCCAGCAAAATAATTTATTTTTCAGTTTGCTTTTATTTCATTTAAGTGTTACATTTATTTTTTTAAATATAACATGTTGGTACTGTGTATAATATTGAACATATTTACATAGATATTTTTCCCTATTTGTAAGTTCCAGCTTAAAAGATATAAATTATTTAAACATTCAGAAGCAAAATATATATTTAACATTAAATAAAGTTATTAAAGAGACAAATACATTTTAAATAGGAAAACAATAGTACATTCAAAGAAATAAAGTTTTTCTTCTTTCTCAAAATTGCTGCAGCTATTCGAGGTTATTTATGATTCCATATAAATTTTTGAAATGTTTGTTCTATATCTGTGAAATATGACATTGGTATTTTAATAGGGATTACATTGAATCTATAAATTGCTTTGGGTAGTATGGACATTTTGGTGATGTTAATTCTTCCCAATCAATGAACATGGTATGTGCTTCCATTTATTTGTGTCTTCTTTATTTTCTTTCTTCAGTGTTTTTGTGTAGTTTTCTGAGTACAGGTCTTTAACCTCTTTGGTTAAGTTTATTCCTAGGTACTTTATTTTCTTGTTGCTATAGTAAATGGGATTTTTTCCCTGATTTCTGCTTCTGATATTTCATTGTTGGTGTACAGAAATGCCTTCAATTTCTGCATATTGACTTTGTTTCCTGTTGTTTTGCCAAATTCACCTATTAGGTTGAGTAGTTTTTTTGGTGGAGTCTATAGGATGACTGTCATGTCATCTGCAAACAATAACAGTTTTACTTTCTCCTTTCCAATTTGGATGCCTATTATTTCTTTTTCTTGAAATAAAAAATAAACTGACAATAACCAGAGGGGAGGGGAGAGGGGGATAACAGGGGAAAAGGAGGGAAAGGGTCATCAAGGAACATGCATAAAGGACTTATCAACAAAGTCAAATGGGGGAAGGGTTGACTGTGGGAGGTTGGGAGGAGGGGTGGGGCTGGGGAAAGCGGTGGTGGGAAAATGTTGACGTGGGGATGATGGGATGGGGTGCAGGGCAGAGGGGATAAAGGGGAAGAAAAAATGGTAAAACGGTGATAGCATAATCAATAAAATATGCAAAAAGAAGAAAGTTTTAAATTGTGTTTTATCATTCTATAGTTTTTCTTGAGGGCAAAGGTTTTTTGATTTTTAACTTATTGTGTAGAAATTGGGATAAAAACCACAGAGGAATTTTGGCTTCATAAACTAAATTAACTTCAATTTGTGGCTCCTGTTTCATTTCTGAAATTCCCAGGCATTTCAAATAGAACACACATGCCTTGGGATTTTTTTTCTTAAAATTATTTTAAAAGTGTGGTTTCGTTATGACTCATCAGTGTGAAATATAAATTTCTGGTAGCATAATGCATAAAATGAAATTTTGATTTTCTTCATAGGTAGATATGTGGAGTCTCTACATCAGAAGACTTAAAACTATTATGAGTTAATGCTAAAAAATGCAAGCTTACAATATAGATTCAAAAATATGTTTACCATGGATGATTATGGAATTATATTTGGAAATTAAATAAAAGAGAAACTGGGGTTCAAATGAAACAGAAGCTTATTCAAGTGGCAACATATAAATTTTACCACTGAGAAAACAAAAATTAATTTCTTACAAAGTGCAAGCTACTGACACTAAACCAATATTAACTTCCCTGTATTTATTAAATAAATTGAATTTGTAATTAGGAAATTCTCCCAAAGATTAATGTGCAGATACAGACACTTGCACCAGAGATTTCTACTAAAAAATTAACAAATAACACCAGTTCTATACAATCTTTTCTTGAAAATAAAAGAACAGAAAATATTTCCAAATTCATTTTATAAATCCAATATTAACCTGATTCCAAAATCAGACAAGGAAGTTAAAAACAAAACAAAACAAACAAACTATAGACCAGCATTCTTCATGAGCATAGGCGGAAAAATGTTCAAAAAATATACTGCCATCAAATTCAGCAATATATAAAATAACTATATACTGTGACTAAATGGATTTTATTCCAGAGATGCAAGGTGAGTTCAGTATTTAAAAATCAATTAATAAAATTTGCCATATCATAAGCTAAATTAGAAAAGTCACATCATTATATCAATTGATATCAAAAAGATATTTGACAAAATTGACACCCAGTAGTGATTAAAACTCTGAGTAAATTAGGAATCGAGGGGAAGGGTCATCAAAGAACATGCGTAAAGGACCCATCAACAAAGCCAAATTGGGGAAGGATTGAGGGTGGGAGGTGGGGATGGGTGGGGCTGGGGAAAGCGCTGGCTGGAAAATGTTGACCCCCCCAAAAAAAAATAGACGGGGAAGCTAAGACTAACATAGGAGATTAAGAAGTCAAAGAATTGGTTGTGTGTAGCCCATGGACATGAACTAAGAGGTGTGAGGGATGATGGGATGGGGTGCAGGGTGGAGGGGATAAACGGGGAAAAATGGGACAACTGTAAGAGCATACTCAATAAAATATACCAAAAAAAAAAGAAGAAAGAAAGAAAGAAAGAAAGAAAGAAAGAAAGAAAGAAAGAAAGAAAGAAAGAAAGAAAGGAAAGAAAGAAAGAAAAGAAAAGAAATAGAAACTTCCTAAACTCTATAAAGGACATCAACTAAAACTAAAGCTACTACATTTAACAAGCTATGACTGACAGTTTTCTTCTCAGGATATTTGTTGTCAAATCTCTTACTCTATATAGTCCTGGAAGTTGTAGGCTGAACATTAAGGCAAAAAATAGTATATGTATTAAATTCCCAAAAATGAACACAAAAATTTCAAAAGCTGCTAAGTAGCTAAAGTCAATATCAAAATTCAGCTATATTTACATATATACTAGCAATGAGTATGTGGGAATCTGAATTAAAATTATAACAGTTACAATTGCTCTGAAGATGAAATTTAAGTATTAACATAACAAAAGATGCACCGGGTTGATATGCTGAAAACTATAAAATGCAAATGAAAAAAATCAAAAATCTAAATAATTGTATGTGATGCTCCATGTTCATGGATTAAAAGGCTTAGCACAGTAAAGATTCCATTTCTTCCCTCATTGACCTATAATTATTAAAAAAGGAAAATGTAACAGCACAGTACCATATTTAAATTAATAAGACAAAACAAACAGTTTCATTTTAGAGTTGAATACATTGGTCATTTCTTAAAAATCTAAACATGACTCTACCATACAACCCAACAATTGCACTCCTGGCATTAACCTAGAGAAATGAAAATGTACAGTCACACAAGAAACTGTGCCTGAATGTTTACAGTAGGCTTATTTTTAACAATCCTAAAATGTAATCTGTTCAGATGCTTTTCAACAAATAGGTGGTTAAATGAACTGAGACATCTATATTACTCAGTACTACTAAGGAATAAAAAGGAAGTGCAGTCTATATAACAACTTGGGTGGATCTCTAGAGAATTAAATTGAGTGACAAAAGTCTATCCCAAAATATTACGCCACTAAAGAATTTATTTATATAACATTCTCCATCTGCCACCCCCTTGCACTAAGGTGAAGGTAGCTTTTATGTCCTCTCTTGTAGAAAAAAGGAGAGGGGAGCTTTCTCACTGCATATTGATCTAAGGAAAGAGTGGGTGTGCCCCAGGAGAAGCGACTAGAAGAGCAAGAGGATCATTCCTGACCCTACGCTGCAGTCATTCCCCTCGGGTGGTAGCTCCTGCCTCAATGGAGGGAGGCATCTGCTCATGTTCACAAAGAGGAAGGAGAACTCGCGTGCTGAGCAGTTGAGAAAAGGGCTGAGGTGGCCAATACTGCAGCCAAACCTGCCCCTAGCAATAATTTCATAAGGTCGGGGATGTGGCTTTTTTCAGTCCAATGGCTGGACCTTTAAATAGCCATCTCAAACTGTGACCCTTCATTGAGCTTGTTTATTTTCTAGGTTCTTGCTTGGCCACAGAGGAATTCCTACCCTCCATCAGCAATTTCTAGTCACAGATGACCTCCCAGGTGGTGCTGCATTTCCAGATGGCAGCTGTGCACCTTCACAGAGGCTGGCAGGAGTGGACAAAAAAGTAAGGCTACAGAGAAACCACTTTAGAGTAAAGGATGAGACAAGTTAAAAATGAAAAGATGAAGAAATATGGACCCTGTTAAGAGTAGTCAATGAAAACTGTATTAATTTCATACAAAGCAGACTTTAGAGTAAAAATATATATATATAGATATATATATCAGTAAGAGAGACATCACATCACAACAAAGTGGTTAATTCTCCAATGTTACACAAACATCCTAAAGGTATATATATCTAAATATATTTTGACAAGAGTGTCAAAATACAGGACACAAAAACTGGTAACACTACAAGGAGACACTGACAAATTCATTATTATTGTTTGAGACTTTGATACCTCTCTCAATAATTGATAGATTAAAGCAGGTAGAAAAATCAGTAAAGACATAGCTGACCTAAACAACATTATCAATCAGTTTCATATAATTGACATTGAAAGACAATCCAACAGTGGAATATACCTTCTTATCAACTTCACATTGAACACTTACCCAGATAAACCATGTCTGGACTACAAAAAACTCCTCAAGAAATTTAAAAGAATGGAAATCATGCAAAGCATGTTCTCAGTCCAAAATGAAATTAAACTAGAAATCAATTACAGAAAGACAGCTGGAAAATCTACAAATACTTGGAGATTACTTGGAGATTAAAGAATACAATTCTAGATAACAAATGGATCAGAGAAGTCGCAAGAGAAATGAAATATTTTGAACTTATTAAAAATCAAAACACACCTTATCAAAATGTGTGAGATGCATCAAAAACAGTGCATAGTGGGAAACTGAAAGTATTTAATGCAAGTATAAAAAACGATGAAGGATCTAAAAATTAAGCTTCCACTTTGAGAAAATAGGGAAAGAAGAACAATTTAACCCTATAAGAGTAGGAGAAAAATAATACTAAAAAGTAAAGTTGAAAGTGAGGTACATTTTCTCTAATCTGGGCCATTACAATGAAATTTTTCCAGTTTTGAAACAGGCACTAAGAGAGTCAGACACTTGATTTTCCTCCAGCTAAGAGAGCTGGAGAATCACTACAGGTCATAGAACATACACGGAGAAACACAGAACTCTCTGAGAGGTGCTTCAGGGACTTAAGAATGCACCTTGAGGGCTTCCATGTCCTCATTTCTATTCTATTTGAGGTTTCACTGAATTCTTCCTCTCGTATTCCCTGAGATTCCATGTAGTTCCATCATGGAACCTTCTAGAATTTTACTTTAATTATTTCAAGTTTATTTGTATTATTTGCAAAGAAGAGATGGAATAAGCAGAGTATTGTTAAAAAAATATATTTATCTTGAACACGATCTTCACTTTTTTCCTTTAATCACCAGAAGATATAAATGGGTTTTGGGCTGTTTGGCATCACTAAATGCTCATATTCTTTTCCTTATTTTAAACCAAATGCTCACTTGTATTATTTTTCTTATTTTAAACCAAAGGCTTATAATAGTTAAAAAATACCCTCAATTGGAAAGTAAGAACATAGATTTGGAGAAAAAAATATATATGTATTTCTTTATTGACAGGGCAATATGGATCAAATTTATTTTTTGATATTTGTTATGAGATAACCAGTAACTTATATAGTGATATGCAGAAAAATATTAAATGGGATTTTGAGAGATTTATATTGATGTTATATTGTTCTGTCTATTGTGTATCCAAAAAAATTTATAGCACTAAATAGTTTCAACTTATTTCTTGGTGCTAATAGTGACTAAATTTATTTTTTGCATGTGATCATTTGTCACATAGCATACATCAACATGCAAATAAATGCATACATACATGCAGACATTCATGTATCATTTTATTTTTTATTCTGTGGCTTTTTAAACTTAAGGTCCTTTGTAATCCTGTGAAATTGTAAATTTGTGACCTTTTGACCAAAATCTTTAGAACTCTATACTGCTATCATTGTGAAAGGTAAGTACAAAGTACAATACAGGCTAAGGACAACCTATATCTTCAAATAATACCTTTCACTAAAGTGTACAGAGGTTTCAGAACCTTAGGAAAGAAGCCATTAGCATGACATATATTTTGATAACTTTTGTTTAAATAAATGCTTTGAGAGCATCCCATTTAATTTTTTGGCTAGCTCGTTGATTAACTTGGAGTTAATCAGTTCTATCTTCATTCTTTTACTAAGGTAAAATTGTTTTGAAGTTCCTTTTCTATAAAGGACATTGGTATCATGGCAGTCATTTTCTCTTGGGATGCTCTTGCAATTTTGCTGTGCTAAATGCTTCCACTAAGCACTTAGTGAAGGCTGAGGTCACCTCTCTTGTTAAAGAAGAAAAATTGCAACCCTTTAACTCAAAGTTTCCCAAAGTGCAGTGTAAATCGTAATTAAAACTGAAATTCTTTAAATGATGTAGAAATTTTACCCTCATTATCTATTCCTGTTGTTCAGTTTAGGTAAATATTAATTTAAAACAATATATTATGATGCAAAGGACATTCACTTTATTCCACAATGTCTTATAAAACACAGTGATATCCCATAGAGGAATCACGTTTCTTTCTGGTGTTGGGAAACAATGCATGTTCCCTGTAAAGATATCTTCTGTGAAAATAAATGTTAACTCATCGCCAGTGTGAGAGTTTTCAGTAATTGATAGTTTAATGCTAAGTAGGAAAGCTAATTCCATCTTTGATAATTCCAAATAGCAGCACTGCTATCACTGGAGTTAAAATATTCTTTTAAATTTATGAAATCTATATCTTGATAAGTGTTCCACATACATGAGTTTTATTAAAGTTTTATATTCCTAAATTCATATTTTGATTTAATCATATGATGCTTACTTTTTTGAGAATGACTTAATTTTTAAAGCTTCGTGTCTTAGTAATGATTAAATAAGACATTGTGAAATAACTTTGCTATGCAGCAAATAGCAAGTAATGTGTTAGTTTTATTTAACTTTAACACCTACACACGTTAAGAAATGTAGAGATTAAGACTGCTCCTTTTTTGGCAAGAAAGTGCTTCTTTATAAGATAAAGTTTTAATAATTAGTATATTATAAGGAAGAATGTCTCCCAGGAGTTGAACTTTTAAATTATTATAATTACATAGCATTAAACATATACATGTTTTAAAATAAATAACCTCTAAGGCAACTGGTGTGAATTCTTACTTGTTTGAAGTAATTAACATATATAAAAATAAATGTTCTGTGGAAAGGGAGAGTTATTGAACCAGAAAATCATAGAGAAAGAAATATTGAAGCAAGTAAGAGGAATTTTTAAAAGGATATTTGACCTATAGACTTAAGCAACTTTACCTCATTAACTAGACCAATGTGGTTGACAATAAATAAATTTATTCAATATGTTTACCTCCATATGTGCCAAGCAAGGAATTGTTTTTTCCAGGAAAGAATGGGTTAGTCATATGCATGTGTGTATTTCTGTGACAATGAGAATTGCTTTTCATTTTTAAGAAATGACATTTTTATTTTACAGAGGTTTATCTTGAAATTTATTGATTTGATTTTCTTCCCTTATAAAGATAGAAACATTTTTGATGCTGTATAAAAGTTAGGATTGATAGCTTGAATACCGACTTTGCTAAGTTTGCCAGAATAATTAATATTGCATATGTGACTTCCTTACGTCATACCACTTATGTGAACAAAGGCAATCGTTATTATTGGGAAAGGCAGTCTCTGGCATGCAGTCTCTCTGCCACTGGGCTGCATGAGGATGGGCCTTGGACCTGGAGCAGTTCCTTACCAAGAGAGAGAAAACCCTCACAGCCTGTGCTGGGCTTCTCACGTTGTGTGGAAATAGCTTTCCTTCTGTCAAGTTCAATGTATTCTCCTCTGCTCAGCCTTTAGCCATCCGGCATGCCCCTGGCTTTCTGTGTTTCATATCTCACTGGAGATGAACTGGGGTACTTCCTCTGCAGTGCGAGATAAGGAGTGTGCAGCTAAATCACCCACATTGCCTGTGGACTGGCCCTGGGGACCAGATGCATTGCAAGGGGCTGGATCTTGGGCATTCATTCTGTGCCCTCGTTGTAAGTACATGCTGTACCACTAGAGCCCAGTATATGTCTCATCTCTTCTTAGGGACCCCGTATCAAGCACTGGTCTCTTTTGTAGCTAGTATTTACTTATCTGCCTTTTAACCTTGGCCGCAAAGCTTGGCCACCCAGTGAATGGTGAAACAATTATGCACCTGTATATACCTAGTCCATCACAAAAATGCACCTATAATCTTACACACGCACCATTGCCAATATTACACAATTTTCTTCAAAATTAGACTAAAAAGGTAAGTTAGTAAAATGGTAAATGGATGTTGGTATCTTGCTAGCTCTGATATCACTTGCTGACCTCCATAATCAGATACATTAAGCATCAATGACTTGGAGCCTGGGAAAAAAGCTGGTGTTCCACACAAACTTATGCAATGGAAATCAGACATTTACCTAAAACTTGGGGTCTTGAAACCTATCATGCGTCATATAACTAAGGAAGACTACCGGGACAACATCTACAAATTGTCACTCAAAAGTATTTTTATAAGATGTATTTTAGTAAGAAAGAACATTCTCTCAAAAGGGTGATCCAAGATTAAACAAATACTACTGAGGAAAGGCATGGAAAGCATGCACATGAGTCCCAAAACACACTGACTGTTTCAAAATTATTTTTCAAAAATTTTCAAAAACTGTATTATTTTTCAAAGTGATTTTTTTAATAATTATTACTGTCAAAGGAGGGGACAATAAAGCAGAAATAAAACTCAGGAAAAATGATGTTGGTAACACAGTGCTTGGTATTAGATTTCTGGAAGACATTTTTGTCTTCATTTCTTTATGACTCATGGGCATGGACAATGGCGGGGGGATTGACTGTGGGAGCGGGGGAGTGACAGGGTCGGGCTGAGCAATGGGGAAAAAGGCGGGACAACTGTAACTGAACCACAATAACTTTAAAAAATAATACTTACACATTAAAAAAAAGCCATAGACATATTTTTAATTTTAGACTGTCAGATTAGGCATTCAATTTAATATTTTAAGTAACCATTAATAAATGATAAAGTGTGTAGCTTTTAAACCAGAAGAAAGAAAAAAAATGAACAACAATAATAACAAAGAATCACCCTCAATCAAACAAAAGGAAGTCAGGAGAGGAAGAAATAAGAAGGGAACATAAGTAACTGTCTTCGGTCTGGTTCCACTGAATCGCTGTGATGAATATTCTGTAAGCGATTAAAAAAAAAAAATCTAATGGAATTAAGCAAGGATGTGATTTCAAGAAAAGTCTTCCTGAGAGTATCTTCAGGCTAACCCTTCATGAGAGCTCTGGAGTATGTTATGTTTAAACATGTCCAGGGCTAAGGAAAGGGCTTTCATATTGTTGTATAATCAGGCTTTCAGTTAAAAGTTGCCCAAGGGAATGTGAATTCCCAGGTGATCCGAGTTCTTTCCCGGCAGGCCAAGGGTGGCCCAGCAGCCCAGGCCCAGCCCTCCAACCATGAGCTATGGAAGCAGGCTGTGCACAAATCCAAGGGCAGATGTAAATGCTAAAAATATCTAAAGCAATCTGGCCAAGGTTACAACACCATCTGCTACAGTGACATATAAGGAAAGTAATACATAAGCATGTAAGCAAAATAATAGTGTTTAAATATTTTTAAACATACATATAATCATAAGATGCAAATGGACTAAATTATCTAGTAAGAGCAAAGTTTGCCAGATTGGGTTTAAGTTAAAACCTAATTATAATGTATTTATAAGAGAAACACCTAATATAGAAGGATATAGTAACATTGAAAGTAAAACCTAAAAAAAAAAATTGTATACAAGTATAGCAGGAAAATACTAATCTATTAGAAACAAATACATCTGTTAATAGCAAATTAAATTTACTTAAACCCAGATGTATTATTAAAGATGAGTATGACCCTTAGGTAATAATATAGAATAATTTAATTTACTAAAATATATGACAAAAATTATTTGTCCTTGTTAAATGGTCAAAGATATACGGAGCAAGTAACAACTGTTTTAAAATTTGCAAAGCCACATCAGGGACACATCATTTTCAAAAAATTTTAATGATGTCAAATATGCACACTATAATTATATACATTTTAAGTTAACAAAGGAATGAACTAGCACAAAGTGAAGACTGCCATACATACAACATCAAAGTCAAGACGTAGAACATTATAAATACCCTAAAGCCACACTCATTTCCTGCCCAGGATTAGCTCTCATCAATTTAGCTGCTGTACTGACATGGCATCATCAATTCGCAACTCTTGCTTTACAATTTTCTGTAAATGGAATTGTGCATTATCTACTCTTATTTTGTTTGGCTTATTTTACTCAAGGATTTGTGAGGTATATCATGTTGTAGATTGTAGAAACTTTATTGTTCATTTTCATTGTTATGTAGTGTTCTATTATATGAACAGAATATTTATCCACTCTTCTGTTAATAAACATTGAGATGTTTGCAATTTCTGTCCATTAACCCATTATGAAACATGCCGTAATTAATTCTGTACATGACTGCTACGCCGACACACAGGAATGGAATTGCACGTTCATAGGATATGGCTCATTTTAATGGATATGTAAAACAGGTTTTCAATGTAATGTGGGAAAATTAAAATTTCCACCCGCATTTGAGTGTACTCTTTCCTATCCTATTCCTTTGCCAATACTTGGCATTGACAATATTTTTATATTAATCCTTCTGGTAGGTTTATAGTTATATCTCAGTGAGGTCATTTTTGGCTTTTCTATAATGATTAATTTTCTGTTTAGATAGTTTTTTGGGAGGGTATCACCCAAGGATTTTACCCATTACTGTGGGATTTTTATATTTATGTTTATCTAGCTCATTGATTTTAGGAGTTGTTGTACATTTTTGATAGTAGACAGTTGGTTGCATGTGTTTCAGATATCTTCTATACTTTATGGATAACTTACTTTTTTATCCCTTTTGAAAATGGCTTTGATGAACATGAATTCTGAAACTTACTGTAGTTCCATTTATTAATTTTCTTTTTTATGGTAACTAATATATATATATGTGTGTGTGTATCTTATTTAAAAATTCTTTCACTCAGTTCATAGGGATATCTAAGTTTTCATCAGAAAATTTATTTTCATTATTTATGATTTATTTAACCCTGGACTTAGTGAATATTCATTTTTTTCCTAAGTGGGGTATTCACTTGACTCATTCTTCACTGATGTGCAATGTTAATTTTGTTATAAACCAAATGTCCATACATGTGTGGTTCTATTTCTGAAAACTATTCTGTTCCATTCGTTTGTTAGTCTATACTTGAGCAAATACAACACTATAGTTATATACTATTATTATCTAGTATTGTAAATCTTCTTGCTCTTCTACTCCAAGATTGTTTTTGGTTGAATAATCTTTAAATTTCTATATCCATTTTTGTATGTGCTTGACAATTTCCACACACTAACAGCTGGGGTTTTGAATAGCATTAAATTAAGCTTATATATCTATTTGCAGAAATATTTTTACAAAATTGAAATTTCTCAACTAATGATATTTTGTCTCCCTGTATTTATACATCCTTTAATTTTTGAATGTCTTTGTATATTTTTAGTAGAAATATTGCACTGTTTTTATTAGATTTATGCCTATTGATTTTTGTTATTTCAAATAGCATCACTTTAGGGTTTCAATTTAAATATTATAGTTTATAGAGATAGAATTGCTTTCTTATATTGACTTTTATATCTAGTAACTTTTAAAGCTTAACTATTTCTATTTAGGTGTATTTTGCTTGTATTTGCATATAATGTCACAACAATGTTGTCTTAAGTTATAGTGGTTTTAGCAGTCTCTTTCTTGTCCTTGTATTTTTATTTGTTTCATTACTTTATTCTACTTGGTCAAATTTAGAGTACAATACTGAATAAAGATGGTAATCAAAGTATTTTATTTTATTTCCAACATCAGGAGTAACATTGTCAATAATTCATAATTAAGTGTGGTATCTATTGTGGGTTTAGTATGGTTACTCTGTGAGATCACAGAAATTTCCACATGCCTTCTATTTCTCATTTCCATGAGTTGTTTTACAAAATATATGTTTTATACTTGATGTTATAAGAATATTGTTCTTATTTTTATTATTTTTATTCTTATGAAATTGTATCCATTATTCTGATCTTGTAGTGAATTATATTGATTAGATTTCAATTTTTAAAGGACTCATATATTTTTTTGAGATGTTATTTATTTTTAGAGAGAGGGGAAGGGAAGGAGAAAGAGAGGGAGAAAAAGATCAGTGTGTGGTTTCTTCATGCATGCCCCCTACTGGGGACCTGGTCCGCAACCTAGGCATGTGTCCTAACTAGGAATCAAAGCAGTAACCCTTTGGTTCACAGACCGACGCTCAGTCCACTGAGCCACACTCAACATAATTGACACCAATTTTGTTCTGATAATCAGTTGTTCATCATGTTGAACCTATGTTCACAAGAAACACCAGGCTCTAATGTTCATTATATATTGTTATATGTTATATTCTTTTGTATTTTAGTTAAATGGTTTCATGAAAACAGCGAGCCTTCCTGCTTTTATCTCCTCCAATATTTTTGTTAAATGTTATTGTAATTGTTCCATTCAATGTTTGAAATACTTCACTTACCTAGGCCCTGGCATTGTTTTGTATGAAGTTTTTAAGCTGAGTTTTAATTTATTAAATAGCACACATCTATTTCAATCTTATATTTTTTATATTAGTTTTTAAGGCTTGTTACTCTAAGAATTTATCATTTGTATCTATATTTTCATAATTTCCTACTTCTTCAATTCTTAAAAATTATTTTAGGGTTTTTTTTGGCTTACCATTTGAAATATTTTGGCTACTATTCCATGTCATGAGGAATTTTCAATACATATCAATTAGATCAATACTGACAATTATATTCATATTTAATATACAAAATATTAATGTTTATTTCTCCATCTATTACTGACAGAAGCGTTCTTAAAAATATTTACTTATGATTTCCATTGATAAAATTTTATCTATTTTTTCCTTTTTTTTTGTCAATTTTGCTTTATGTATTTGGAAGCTATGTTTTTAGGTGGACACTGACTTAAATTTGTGTACCTTCCTGGTAGATTTATTTATTTATTTAAAAAATATGTTCATTGGTATATACAGTAATTTTTCCAATCCTAAGTGCTGTTATTTGCCTTCTGCTATTACATAACTCTCATTTTCTTTGTTGCTGTAACAAATTGCCATTGTAGTTAGCAACTTAAAACAACACGTGTTTATCTCGTAGTCCTGGAGGTAGGATGTACAAAATCAATTTCACTTGGTTAACATCATGTGTTGACTGGAAGCATTGAAGAGGGTGACAGTTTCCTTGCCTTTAAAGCCTCTGGTGGCCACCTGGATCCCTTGGCCCCTGGTCCCTTCCTGATACCTTCGCAACCTCTTGCTCCTGTCATTACATCTACTCTCCCCCGGTCCTCCGAATTCATTTTTGTAAGGACCTTTTGATCACATTGAAGCCACCTGGAAAATCCATGATAACCTCGCCATCTCAAAATCTTTAACTTAATTACCTCTGCAGTGTCCCTTTTGCCATGTAAAGTAATACATACCTGTCCCAGGGCCTGAGACATGGCCATCGTGAAGAGGGGCATTCGGCTTAGTCCGCCGCTGTTAGTGTTATACGGTTTACCTCTCCTCATTCTGTTACTTTCAACATCTTTGGGTGCTTACATTTATGGTGTGTATGATAATTGGATTATTTGCATTTCTAATGAGATGTTATTGTGATATATACTTTTAATACAAAACTTAACTTTCATTTTCTATCGTTTTACTTGTTCTTTGTTATTTTCTCTTTTCCTCGCCTTCTTTGGGATTACTTCTTTTTATTATTCGTGTTTCCTTCCATAGTGTGTTAATTAACATATTCTTTATGACTCATTTAGTGATTATGTAGAAATTTTAATATGCCCCATTTAGTTATTAAAGACTAATATCACTTAGCACTTCTACCACTTAGTGAAAAGTACATGATCTTGAAACCCTTTTATTCTAGTTCACCTTAAACTTCCATACAATTTTATGCATATTGTATTTCTATACATATTTTAACCTCTATAGAATCTTATTTTATATAGTCTGAAATAATTTATATTTTCTATATATTTACTCTTTATGTTCATTGCTCTCTATATTACCATGCTCCAACTGATTTCATTTTCTTTTTATTTCTGCTTTCTTAACTATAGACCTGCTACTAAAAATTCTCTCCATTTTGGGTTGGAAAGTACTTTTAACTTTTTGTCATCTCTAAAAGACTTATTCTTGCTTATATGGTAATGAAGGTGGGAAGATATTTTCCTTTAGCATTTTGATGACATCATACCATTCACTGTCTTATGTTTTTAGTTCCCAATTTAAGCACTCTATCACTTGTTTTATTATTTCTTCTTTGAAAAAATGTGACTTTATGTTCTGTATTTCTCTTAAAATTTGGGTTCATTAGGTTTACTACTTAGTATGGTAGTTAAGAACAGGGACTTGGAGATCGTAGATACTGAATTTGAACCTAGGCTTTTTAGCTTGCTAACTGTGATGTTAGGTAATCACTTATCTGCCAGGTCATTCACCTGGCAGCTTCCCCTTTTGTAAAATGAAGATATTAATTCTACTCATATCATATGACTGAAGTGAATGTTAAATGAGAACTATAAGTAAAGCATATAGGACACACTTTCAGTTTTCTGTATAGTATACTTTCTTATTGCCGTCTATGTAACAAATAGGTTGAGAATAAAACAAATTGATATAAATAGCATCTTCATTTAGTGCATTCTTATTGTCTGTTGTTCTGTGAAACATGTAGTCCAATAGTCGTTGGAGTTTTATCTGAACTGCATGTTACATACCTCGATATAAATCAACTTTCTTCTAAGAGGTTAGCTTATAAACTATGATTATATTCTCTAGACTTTATTCATAAAAGTAGTAAGTCAAAGAAAAAAGTCAGGTAAGTACTGAGAGGTTGTAAAAAAAAGGAATTAGTTGTTGTTTTTGTGATGATAATTGAAGTATAATTGACTAAAAAAGATATAAAAAATCCAGTAATTCCTAACATATTTTTAAAATCATTTTTCTCCATCTAAATACAAAGAAAATATGTGAAGAGTCAAATATAGTAAGTTGCTTAGATTGGCTTTGGAAAAATTTTTTTCTACTGAGTGCCAAAAAATTCAAAAAGAAAATACAAGTTTTTTCAATGTGTCTGCAAAATGAATTCTTTAAAAACTGTTGTAAGGTTTCCAATGTACTTTAGCACATTAGCAAATATATATATATATATATATATATATATATATATAAACGATTAATGATGAGAACAAGGTTATTTTTATGTAATGGAATTTCTCATGTCTTTCCTTTTCTTTTTTCTTTTTTTGTAACACATTACCTAAACTCCCATCATTCCTGCTTAGATTTAATTGTCACTGTTCAGCACTAAGCACATTATTCCCAAGAATAGGTATCTTGCTTTATTATATGGCCACTGCACTTCAGCTTATAGTGTCCAAAATAACATGTCCTATCTTTCATAAAATTTTCTAATAACTGTTCTCCTATAACAGTACTTTTATGTGTGCACTGCAACTTTCCTAAGTAGGTATAAGAACACAAGAAACATTATGCAGTTTTTACTCAATTATGTATTTTGATTTAAATGTCTTTGTTTTTGGTCTAAATCTAGGAAAGCAACTCCAAAGACAAAGAAAATTATATCAATAGATCAAGGCATCAAGAACAAAGAAAATAATTTCTTAAGGAAGTGCATTTTTTTCAATTAAGACATGGTACATTTGTAAGTTCTAGGTGCTCTGTGAGAAATATGGTTTTGTAGCATTGATATCTCTAAAAGCATGATCTTTTCTTGATTTAACATCATTATCAACCATATCTTCTTACATAATGATTTGTAGACATTCTAAATAAGATTCTTCATTAAAAAGCTATATTTTTGTATTTCGAGTTAAATTTGCAGTCTTATTAAATTTGAAGTTCTCTCTAAATGTCACAACTGGTTCTCATTTAGCATTCAGGAAACCTGACCTTGACATTTTTAAATGTAAATGAAGGTGTGTGTGTGTATTTTTATTAATATGAAACAGGCAAAAGAATAAATACAAGCCTAGATTCAAGGTGCATATGCTTAGGTATGATGAATATATGGCTATTTGACTTCCTGGGATTGCTATTATGTTGTTTAGTTTACACAATTTTCTGCCTAGGCTTGCTAAGATTTGACTTTATCAACTTGACAAGTAATGCATTTAATTTTGGATATGGCTTTTATACCTGTCCACTTACAAATTTCATTTTTGTTAGTTTATTTCTATTTCAGCCTGTTGCACATATGGGAGGAAACTGTTAAGTATAGTGTCTATTAAAATAGTAGATGTAGATAAAACAAAGAAACAAGTAAAAACAAAGCTAGAAAGGTCATCTAGTAAAACTGCTACTTCAAACGATTTTAGATTGTGTTCTTTATCGTCTCTCTTAAGTGAACTTTGGCTAAGTCATAGTCTTACATAGGCCATGTGTTTTCTCCAGTGGTGAAGCTGAGAAACAAAAAAAGGCATTGATTTTTTTCTCCCAAGATCATAGAGGAATTGCTGTCTAGCCACGGTTTTTATATTTTTCCAAAGTTCAACAAAACTGTGTTTTAACAAAGGTCACCTACAATTTTTGTTAGTGGTTCTTTTGTGGAATTAAAGATAAGGACATTTGGCATCACGATGTAAAGGATACAATTTCTAAAGGCAGGTAGAATCTGCACATGTACTTCCTCTGAGCCTCACTTTATTCATGTATTGAAATGGTACAGTAATACATATATCTTTGTGTGATTAAATTGAATAAGGTAATAAAAGGTATTGTACATGAAACTCTTTGCATATAGTGGATGCTATGATTACATTTTCTAGACTTTAGTAATCCACTATATATAGTTAAACCTTCTTCTAAAACAGTCATTCACAATTTGCAACTAGATGTTTTTGTGGCTTTATTTATGTCATCATTGATGTTATGTGGTTATTGAAATTGGGCACAAAGACAGGTTTTAGTTTTATTAAATGCAACAGATTCTTGGCCCTGTCCTTATAGTTCCCTTTTTTTAATCCAAAATTAGTTTCTTTACATGAGTAGTATTTCCAGTAACTACATTAATCTTTATCTGACTTTAGTATTGTTTTAGCTTTTAAAAATATGTGTTTAAAATTGTGTTTTTCCTAAAATGTATTCTTATTTTTTCTGTCTTTAAAGGAAATCCTTTACCTTTGCTGGTTTCAAAAGAAAACAAATTAAATACAAATGCCTTAAACATACAAATTAAAACAGATACACAAAATGTGATTTAGCCCTAACTTCATTGTTCAGAATAAAGTCTATTATCGTTAAGTCATATGGCCATATCTTGTGCCTATGAGGTGTGAATGTAACTTTCCATCACAGGGAGAGTCAGAAAATAATTTGAACAGTTAAACAGTATAAATAGAAGAATAGAATAATATAAATATAGTTAAATGTGTAGAGTTTGCTTAAGGATTTTGGCGAGTTGCAGAGGTATAAAGAAGTGTGTGTATATCTTAAAAAATGGTAGGGATGGGAATAGTAGAGAGACATTAGAGGTGATTGGGAATAAATAAGGAATTATTTATTTGCTTCAAAATTATCCACCTTAAAGAGAACAATTGTGTATTGGTAAATTTTAAGTCATAAAACTTTTTTTAAGATAAGTAACTGAGCAATGAAACACTTTGGTGCTTTTATTACTAGTTTAAACCATATTTCTTTCACATTTTTCTCCACACAATTTTGTATTTTCTTCATTGCAGAAGAAGAGGAATTTGTGATGATGAATGAAACACTTTTCATTATGGCTTAGTATGTTTTTACTTCTCAAGTAACCAGAACTATGCTTCCATTTTTCATAAACAGGCAAAATATGTATAAAATTAAAATGCTTTTGTGATCATTCTAACAATTTTGGGGGGGTATAATTTTATATGTATGAATCTTTCAAAGTTTGATCATGAGGGACTTACTTTTTATCATTCTTTATTCCCTGTGGAATTTATCTGAATGTGGACACATTTTTTTAAATTGCTTTTAGAGAGAGAGGGAAGGAGGAAGAGCAACTGCTGACTGGCAGCCTCATCACAACAATGTGCCTGCACATGCACTACATCTTCTGCAGAGTTTTTTGGTGAAACATCAAATCACCCAGGTAACTCAGCCTGCCTGCAGCCCAGATTTGGTGCCCTGTGATTGCTGGCTTTTCCCAAAACTAAAATCACCTTTGACAGGGAAGAGACTTCAGACTATCCATGAGAATCAGGAAAACACGGTGCTGCTGATGGTGATTGAGAGAACTGTGTAAGGTCTCAAGGTGCCTACACTGAATGGGACTGAGGTGTCATTGTCCTATGTACAATTTTTCTTGTATCTTGTATCTTCTTCAATAAATGTCTCTATTTTTCATATTACATGGCTGGATACCTTCTGGACAGATCTCATATAATAGATAAGGCACCACAAAGAAAGTAGTACTGCCTGTCACGTGTTGCTAGGATATTCAGTGTCATTGAGTACATTTGTGCTTGAATTTGTTAATATTAAAACTTCTGATAAGGTAGGACACTTATCAGAAGTGTCTGAGAGTACATTTTATCTTTCTTATTTTATGCATTATCAACTTCTTTTTTTTACAAATATGGCAGAGATATATTTACTTCACCCAGATTCCTTGAATAGCAATTTGTCCCAACTGTATTTATGTTGCTATTAACTCCTGTGCTTTGAGTAGATTGGGTTAGCAAACATTCCTGTGCACTGTGCTTCTATGTATTTCTTTTCTAGGCCAATAGGAGACAGTGACACAAATAGATTTGCCTACAATGTGGACTCATCTCCATCGAAGGGCCTATTCCATGGATTCCACTGAGGAAACAGGAGCTCAAGGGTTATTTGGTTTTTCGGCCAGGTTAGAATACCCAACTTTACTCCAATGGTAATAAGTAAATATTTTGGAAAATATAATTATCTGAATTTATTCATCAAAGATTCAGAAATTGCAAGAATTATAGTGGTACTCTTTATTCAAGATAGCTTTGAAAGTTCTAATATCTATTTCATTGTAATTTTAACTCAACAACTTGTAAATTACTATTGAAGTTGGACTCCTATTTACATGTTTAGTTGTCCCCATTTTTTGTGAAAAAAATGGTTTTGGTTTTTTAATATTTTTATTTGAATTATTGCTATTTTTATCTACCCTGTTTTATTTTTTATATTTATTAAATAATTAGTTCTTTTATTGTTTTATGAATTAAAAATGTTCCCCATTTTAATATTTAAATGTGTAATATTTTAATAAGCATTTTAAACCAGTATTTGTTTAAAATTATGAGTAAGAAGGATAGGGAGATCTTTCTTATAACTGAGGAAAAATCTCTCAAATAGCATCCTATGATTTTCATGTTGCATTTCATATTTTTAGTTTCAAAATGAATTCAGCTGAGTTTATGAACTTGCTGAGTATTTTTCAAATTATAATCTTCTATACTACACTGCTATTTTTGGCCATCATATTAGATATATTTTCCCATGAAAATTATTTTATGACTTTTATAGATTTCATTACATTATTGCACTAAATTTTATAGAAAGGGAATGGGAAAATGTGGCAGCCATTCATGGGGCACTTTAATGTATAATATGCTCAACTTTTCTCTTCCATCATATTTATCATTAAGCTATTTATAACGAGTGCCATATAATTGCATAAGCTAAATGCACAAGCTATCACTGAAAAAGGTTTAGATGATTCTAATACTTCACTATGATTCAGACTGAAATGCACTTGAGAGAATTTTAAGGTAACAATTGTGTTGGATCCTTGAAAAATTATTTTCCAAAAAGAAATTTCTAATGACTCTTTATCCAAAATATTTGAGATTACTTTAATTAATTATCTAACAAGAATATCCATAGTTTAGATGAATATATTCTTCAGAGATTTAATTAATGTAATCCCAAATAGTTTATGTTAGATGAAAAAACAAAACAAAACAACAGAAAGCTATAGCGATATTTAAAGCCATTAAAAATATCCTAGTTTAGCTACAGATTAGGTAGAGTAATTTTTTTAACAGGTTTTTTTATCTAAAATATATGGGAAAATTACTATTTTCTTCTGGAAAAATAGAACTGAAAAATCCTTAAGGAAAGATAATTTCTCTGTTTCATCTTTATTGAGATGTAATTTAAATATAATATTTTGTAAGTTCAAGGTGTACAACATTTTAATTTAATACATTTATGTATTACAAAGTGATTGCCTGTGTAGTGTTAGGTAATACCTTTATCACCTCACATAATTACCATTTTTTATTGTGAGAAGCAAGATCTACTCTCTTAGAAACTCTCAAGTTTATACTACAGTATTGTTAACTCTTATCACCACACTATACATTAGATCTCCAAAACCTATTAATCTTACAACTGAAAATTTGTATCCTTTGACCAACACCTTATTTCCCCAGCTTCCAACCCCATGGTCATTATTATTTTACTCTCTCTTTCTGTGACTTCAGCCTCTTTTTAGATTCTACATGTAAGTGATATTTTATAGTATTTGTCCTTCTCTGACTTATTTCACTTAGCATAATGCCCTCAAGATCTGTTCACATGGTCACAAGGACAAGACAGGAAAGATATGTTCTAATATTTGTAACACTTGTACTTAGCCCATGGTAAGCCAGCAAATATTTATTGGAGTAATAAATAAATGTTTACTTACCTCAAGTGACTTGTTTACCATAAGGTCTATGAGCTCAGTTAAGAAAAAAAAAAGGTCTCCTATCTTCTGATAGAAATACATACATTAAAAAGTTAGAATATCCATAAGTAGATGGACAAATAGATGATAGTTAGATATAGATGAATATAAGGAAAAAAGCAACAACTTTGTGATCCATAAAGGGAAAGTCCATGAGGAATAGAATCTAATAAAATACACAGCTCACAAAATAGTGTTATTATGGTCCAATCTCAGTAATTCTGATAAACAGGATATGCAGAACTGTTTCCAACATGGTTGTCCTAATTTTACTTGCTAATGTTGAATTTGGCCCATAATTTTAAGTAAAAATAATATCTACAAAATATAAGACTGGGTGTTGGCCTCTTGTTGATGCAAACCTGGAAATTATTTTTTTGGTGTGTGATGCAAAGCCCTGAACTTAGCTGTTAGTGTGAAGCCAGCTTAGTAGCTGTAAGCCTGTAGAATGCTTTGGATGGACAATTTAATGAATGGCATTTATTCTTCCTATCCATGAACACAATATGTGCTTCTGCTTATTTGTATCTTCTTCAATTTCTTTCTTCAGTGTCTTATAATTTTTCTGATTACAGGTCTTTTGTATCCTTGATTAGATTTATTCCTGTGTTTTATTCTCTAAGCAATCATGAATGGGACTGTTTACTTAATTTCCCTGTCTGGAAGTTATTTATTGGCAAGTTTCCAATGATATATTTTACAGAACTAGAACAAATATTTCAAAAATCTGTGTGGAACCACAAAAGGCCCCAAGAAGCAACAGAGATACTGAGAAAGAAGAACATAGTTGGAGGAATCAGGCTACTTGGTATCAAATCACATTATATCACCAAAGTAATCAAAACAGCATGGTACTGGCATAAAAACAGACACATAGATCAATGGAACAGAATAGAGAGCCCAGAAATAAACTCAAATGTTATAGTCAATTAATATTTGACAGAGGAAGCAAGCACATACAATGGGCTAAAGATAATTATTCAATAAATCGTGTTGGGGAAATGGGACAGATATGTGTAGGAAAATAAAAGTGGGCTACCTTCTTACGCCACGCCCAAGAAAAAATTCAAAATGGACCAAAGATTTAAAAGTTAAACATAAAAATCCTAGAAGAAAATATAGGTAGCGAAATCTCAGACATTGCTAGTAGCAATATTTTATCAGATATATCTCCTCAGGGAAAGGAAACAAAACAAAAAATAAACAAAATGGGCTACATCAAAATAAGAAATGTTTGCACAGCAAAGAAATCCATCAACAAAATAAAAAGAAAACCCAAGTAATGGGAGAACATATTTACCAATACATCTGATAAGGGGTTAATATTCAAAATTTATAAAGAACTTACAAAACTCAACACCAAAAAAAAAAAAAAAAAGAAAGAAATCAATCCAATTGAAAAAATGAGCAAAGGACCTAAATAGGCTATTCTCCAGAGGAAATACAGATGATCAATAGACATATGAAAAGATGCATAATGTTACTGATCTTCAGAGAAATGCAAATTAAAACTACAATGAGATGTCACATCACACCCATCAGAATGGCCATCATCAGTAAATCAATAAACAATGAGTGCTGGCGGCGTTGCGGAAAAGGGGAGCCCTTCTGCACTGTTGATGGGAATGCCAATTGGTGCAGCAACTGTGCAAAGCAGTACAGAGATTCCTCCATGAATTAAAAATTGACCTGCCTTTTAACCCCGCGATCCCACTGCTGGAATTTATCCAAAGAAATCCATAACACTAATTCAAAAGAACCCCTATGTTCACTGCAGTGATATTTACAATCACCAAGATATGGAAGCAGCCCAAGTGCCCATCAGTAAATGAGTGGATAAAACAACCATGGGACATAATACAATGGAATACTATTCAGCTGTAAAAAAGAATAAAATTTTACCCTTTGTGACAGCATGGATGAACCTGGAGAACATTATGCTGTGTGAAGTAAACCAGTCAGGTAAATACAGATACCAAATAATTTAACTCATAAGTGGAATCTAATGAATAAAGTTTTTAGCACACACTTTTTTGCTTGAACTAACAAGTAAATAGACACAGACTCAGAGAGAGCAGGATGACATCTGTTGGGGAGGGAGATGTTAGGGGGTGGAGGGATGGAGCAAAAAGTAAAATGACTCAGGGACATGGACGACAGTGTGGTGATTACGGAGGGGACAGACGTGTAAGGGGACTAAATGATAATGGAAAAATAAAATAAAATTATAAAAAAGAACTATAAACAATGAAAAGCCAACTCATAGACAATGTTTGTACCATTTCATGAGTAAACCTTCCTGGAAAAGAATCCTAGCAGAATGTAAACTGTGTCATAACAATTTCAAAATACCTAAGGAAAATAAACACCACACATACAAAAAAATGTAAATAGGTCAAACATAATGGGAGGAGAAGAAATTAGGTACTCTGAGGAAAAAGAAAAGATTCAAATTCCATATGGAAGTATAAAAGGTCAAGAAGTGTTAAGAACTGAGGGATTAGTGGCTTGAAGGGACCTTGTCTTCCAGATACCAAACCACTAAGTTTGAGGATATGTTACACAGCAATAGAGCACTTACACACCAAGAATCCAGGCCTAATTCTACAGTCTAGATTTTAGTCATGATTGTAGTCCACTGGTAGTTCAATATTGCTGCATAAATGGTGTATTTGTTTTAGATTTTTCTCCCTATATAATTGTTGTATTTAATGTGACTTCCAGACATAGTAGTGGAATTTATTTACCTAACTATATAGTTTATTGTGGCCAAAATATTTTATGAGCATTTTAACATAACTTAAATAGTAAATAGTATTTTGAAAAAACTACATAAAATGCTAATTAATTTATAAGTCACCCAATTGTAATTATTTCTAATGCAGTATGGTTTCACACTGGAAAGGATGATTTCCCCATTTATATAAATTGATAAGATATCAATTTCCTAAATTATAAAATGATTTAGGTACAACACCATCTTGCCAATAGTTGTACTGATATCTTATCATACTTGGCATATGAAAGAAGATTTCTGTCTTTGTTTCTGTTGATAACCTATAGTTAATAGTGTATTTTAATAAGTTAGCAAATAATTCTGAATTAACAAAAAATAGAGTAATGTAATATCAAGACATGCATATTTATTATGTTAAAATAAGTTTTTGCTATTTACCAACACTTGTTTATGAGTCATTCTTTTTTTAAAGATTTTATTTATTTATTTTTAGAGAGGGGGAAGGGAAGGAGAAAGAGAGGGAGAGAGATATCAATGTGTGGTTGCCTGTCACACACCCCCAACTGGGGACCTACCTGGCCTGCAGCCCAGGCATGTGCCCTGACTGGGAATCAAACTGCTGACCCTTTGGTTTGCAGGCCAGTACTCAGTCCACTGAGCCACACCAGCCAGGGCAAGTTAATGAGTTATTCTTAAAGTCATGCATGTCATAAATATTTTGTAGCATATGAACTATTATATTCTTTGGTATAATTCTTATAAATAAATTAGACTGAGTTATATAAAGAATCATGACATTTTTAGTTGTTTATATTTTAGTAATTATGGAGGTGATGTAATTTATTAAGTTTTCTTATTCAATTTCTATTGATATAACAGCATGCATTTATGACCATGATTTATTGAAGTAACAGAAGACTGGAAACAGCTTCACTGTAAGTTAAATATTTCTCATGACCACACTGGCATGGAGATCTTATCAAATAATTAAACATCCACAGTCTTTGCAATGACACCAACCTTTAATAATCTATATTACTATAAAATAAATAATAATATTGGAAAGGAAACCTATATTTAATTCAAGTTTATATTCACATTTATTATATGTCAATAATACAAATTCTTAAAAGCTATTAATATAGTTTTATCAATTTTCTTAATTATTTTTAAAAATATACTGCTTACTAACTAGAGACTGGGAATTCAAGCTGTTTGCCATAAAAGAGGAATAAAACACTAATTGCATTTGTATTTGTGGAGACTACAGTGTATGAAGATAAAAATAATTGCATAAAATAACAGAATTTAAAAAGTGCTTAGACAGTCAACCAACTAAATAAGTGACTTCCTAAATGGACATTAAAATATTTTGTTTTTTAATTAATGAACTCCTTGTTGATAAAAGCATATTTTGATGGTTCTAGAAATATTCAAATTACAGTCACTATTTCATGAAAATAGATTGCTTGATATTATAAACATAGGAAAGTAAGGTGGCCTATAATTCTGTTTAGTTTCTTTTTTCTTTTTTCTTTTTCTAGCTAGCTAGTCAGCTAGACAATAATCAGGGTGCCTGTATGATTTATCGTTACGGATAAGAAAATGTTTTAAGTTTTTTTTCAGATTATTTTTATTTTTATTTTTTAATTCTAAATTGTGTGAATCAGATGGCAACCCTGGTGAAAACTGTAGTCTTCTTTGGATAGGCATTGAATTTCAAAGTGGAAAAAACTTTTTCCAAAAGTCTGTGGCCATTCAAACTTTCCTTCTCCATCCCAGTGACAAACTGGGAACATTCATCTGACACTACTGTCTTTTGTTCTCCATAATGCTGGTTACAATTTACTTCAGAAAGACACAAAGAACTTTTCTTGACAATAGCTGCAGTGAGAGAAGATTGTGCCTTTATCTGTCTTTTTTTTGCAAGATAAATGGAGCAGGTGTAGTGAAATTAATGAAGCAACTGCCACATTGTAGGGGTCATTGGTGTGTTGAAAGCTATAAATTAGCCAGGTCTTGTGGGAAATTACCCTCTACCTCTATTGAGATCCTGCCATTTCTAAATTCAAGTTCAAGATGAGAGAAAAAGCAATTTAAAACTGGAAAAGAAAAGTGCAAGTTAACTTTCATTATTTGAGGATAATTCTAAGTGAAAAACACATACTGGTATATTTCTCAATATTAACTGCACAATGAAAGCTACGAATATAAATATAGTTAATTTTAATTTATTCTATAGAAGAAAATATAGTTTGTGCTTTATTAGAATCATATTTCCATTGGTACAACTTGTTTAAAATTACTAGGATTACAATATAAACTGGTGTTTATAGAGATACTGATTTATTAAACTCATTAAATCAAGTGTTTTTCAGGAAATTGTTACAATACCTCCAGGAATTTAAATTTTTTTTTCATTTAAATACATAGAATGCATTTGTTTTACTTTCTACCTCAGACTTTTTCTCATCGTTGAACAATGGAAACAATGTGAAGTTGATTAGAATAATTGTGAACAGTTTCATCAGGCTTTCTGTAAGCAAGCCTGAATTTTATGAAGGTGTTTAGCAATTTCACGAGCCTGATCACATAACAAACAAGTCAGTGGGATAATTACCTAGAAAGGTAAGGCCAGAGACCTTTCACAGCTTTCTCAATCAGCAGTTTCATCCCAGGCTGAGCCTGGCTTTCACCGACAAGCATATGAGCTAGCTGATATAAGTCGGAACCCAGGTTGATGAGTCTGAATGACTATATTAAATTCTTCAGCGATTCTTTGAGAATCCTCATTTACTTTGGGAAAATTGTTGACTATATTTTGCAGTTCAGCTTTAGCCCGAAGAATGTATAAGAAATCTGGGGCTTGTTAGGATCCTCAGAAAGCTTATTTTTAAAGAGACAAGTACTGATATATTCAGAGAAAGAGAAAAATGTCTCCAGAGACAAAGAAGCTGAGAGGGGAAACACAAGCCTTCAAAAGTGATTTTTTTTCTTTCTTTAAACCCTTGTTTGCCTCAGTTAATCTTAATTTTTTATTTTGTGAAGATAATTTTAGACTTCTAGTAGTGTGTGGAAGCCTCAAAATACTGAGCGAAATAGGTATTCCATTCAATTTTGCCAGTTTTAGAGCTATAGTCATCCAATTCAGTTTTTTTTTTTTTAAATAAGTTTGGAGATTTAATAAGTTCTGTGTAATGGCCATTGCTATTTTAAATTCTTTTGGTTAAATCAGTCCATTTAAGTGGAAATGTGAATGACGAGAAGAATCTGTGATTTTTATATATAAAACTAGCCAGGTTCCAGGGGGCTGAGTAGGGGGGCATCATGAAAGGATTTAAATAACAGGGATCCATTTTTCAGAGGTTTTTCTCTGGTGCATAAGGCCCAAGCAGCCTGCTCACTAATACCAGCCAGTTTCACTAAGTACAGGTTGGGCCAAAGGCTTGAAGCAGCGGTTTCAGAGAAACAGTCTGACCCTTAAGGTATCAGCCGAAGGCAGAGCAGCACCATTTCAGAGAAACAACAAAGGAGTCAGGCTGGAAGCTGAAGCAGAGTTTCAAGGAACGGTCTGGTTCCTGAAGAAATCTGGCCAAAGGCTAACAAAGTCTCAAGAAACAGCCCGATGCCAAATGAATCAGGCCGAAGTGGAAAACAAGTATTCACAGAATAAGGTCTTAACAAAAAATAAAAAAATTAAAGTGTCTGAACGGATTCCAGATAAAGCCTGGAGAGTTTCAAAAATCAAAGAGAGCTGGAATCCCAGAGAAGACATATCCTCAACCCGCAGGGCTGGCAAGAGAACATGGAGCTCCGTGGGCTCCGTGGGGGCCACGCCTCTCTGCTCACCGGCCCCAGAGCTTTAGGGGTCTTCTCTGAATCCTCATACAAGGCAACCAAATATGTGGTCCATGAGCAAAAATGTCAGTCAGATATTTCTCCATCAAAATTAGTTTTATCTGAAAACACTGAGGAATTGCAATCTGGTACCTGCAACCATGATGAGCCAAGTGCAGGTCCAAGAAAACCAAGAAGAGAAAATTATTTCACAGAGCGGAGAAGGAAGGTGGGAAGGGCTCTTACGAGCCAAATTCCTCCTTCTGTGCTTTGCAATATGCACAGGGCATGGACGCTCCCCCTTCTAGCCTCCCTACTTCACTTTAAATGAGGCTTCTGCTTATTAATTTTTTACATGTTGATTCGCCACATTCCACTTACACTCTCCTGAAGTGAGGGGATGAATGTTTTTTCTAATAACCAGTTACTCAAAACTACACTCAAAGGAAAAATCTCCCTAAAGCTTCTTTGTAAACCAGAGAAAGTGTTTTAATTTATGGATATGCAGGATGGATTGATGGATCCTAGGGTGTATATTTCCCTAATTTTGTTATATTCTTCTTAGGTGACTTCCAGAATAGCTATATTACCCTATGCATCCACAAGTAATATATTAAACAACTGTTTCCCAAACATATATGGACTTAGCAGATCTACAGATTTCCTGTTTGCTAAATTTCCTATTCATTCACTATTTCTAATTGTCTAATATTTACTTTGAGTATATGGAGGAATAATTTTTATATTCTAGAGATTAATCCATGTTTTTATTTAAATGGTGCAGATATTTTTTCTTATACTACTATATGTCTCTTATTCAAGACAGTTGTTTGTTGGACAGAAATTCTTACTTTATATGCATGTACTAAAATGTCATAGTTTTACTTATGATATATTCTTTTGGTATTTGTTTAATATATTAATCTCCATTTTACTTAAGAAATTAAGTTCTTCAAATTATTTTTTATTGAACTGGCAGTTTCCTCTTTCAAATTTTGGTTATTAATTCATTGAGGTGTATTTTTTATGAAACATAGCATAAATATATAGCTCTAATTTTCTCTTAATGTTACTATTTCCCCCAAACGATTCATTAAAAATTCCTGATTTTCCTACTGATATTTGGTATCACTTTTAGCATTATAATTTTTCATATATACATGAAACTAAGCTTTCATACTGTTTCATTCTTTGTTA
The DNA here is from genome assembly GCA_004026545.1 of Mormoops blainvillei. Taxonomy (NCBI): domain Eukaryota; kingdom Metazoa; phylum Chordata; class Mammalia; order Chiroptera; family Mormoopidae; genus Mormoops; species Mormoops blainvillei. The sequence continues at coordinate 11,810 of PVJD01009107.1, read as the reverse complement.
ATTTAACTGCCAGAATTTTATAGTTTTTGCTATGATTTTGTGATAATAAGTTATTCATAAACATCCATAAAATTTATAGGATAAGTTATTTGAAGTCATCAATAAAGTCCAGCTATTATGTTATAAGGATTATATTTCACCTATTGATCAATGCAAGAGGAAATAAAAAATCATGATGTTAAATTATTTCATCAATGAAAATAGCATAACCTCATTTATTTGTCATTTTTTTATATATAGCAATGAAGTTTTAAACTCTGTCAATCTTATCAACTTTTATTGTCCTCTGAATTCATCCTTTCGACATTCTAATTCTCTACCTAACAGCTTAGACCCTTCAACATCTAAATTGGCTTTTTGCTGCTTAAGTCCTGTATTTCATCATTATAAAACCACACTTACATGCAACCATAACTACCTTACCCACAATCCACTGTTTTCAAGATACAAGTCTGAAAAAGCCCAATTCATGTCCATGGTAGGGGAGCCAAATGTGTGTGGTTAAGAAAACATAAAAACCTCTCTGAGTCTTACTCTGAATCTAGAAATGCTAACTTCAATTATGCCCTTGCTGATGCCTCTCATTTCTGCTGTTTGTCTGCAAGTCCATTTACCCTTTCATTTTGCTATTTTATATTCCTCTCTCTTCAGGCACCTTCTGCTTGAGCCTCACTCTCAACTGATTATCTTGCTTCTTACTTTGCTGAAAAAAATTAAAAGGAGTGAACAAACAACTTGCACGTGACCTCCTCAATCTCTCATTTCTCTTCAGTCAAACACCGGAGCATATTAATTTCATCCTCATCCCTTAGCCCTTCCAATGTTAACTCTGTAGGTAATTTTGAATATCATTTACGTGCTGGGTACTCCTCAATTTTATAAGCTGTCCAGCTTCCCTTACCTGTGGACATACACATCCAAGTGCCTTGTGAACATCTCCACTTGGCTATTTAATATATTTCTCAAACTTCTCATGTTCAAAATCTATGTTCAATTTTTCCCCCCACCCAAATAAGCTCCATTTGTGTTCTTCTCACTAAATTGCACTTTCATTTACAACTACTTAGGCTGTGATAGAACCTGGACTGACTGACTGACTACACTCATTTCCTCTTTGACATAATATGTCCCAATTTTCACTGTGGTTGCTGAGATCATGTTACTAATTCTAGCCTTTGTAATAATGTGTGCTGAAGTGATGTGTACCACTGAAAGTCTTAACCCGAAATTAATACCACTTACCATCAATCCTCCATGCTCCTTTGTGCTCTGCTGGCTAGTGTGGAAGTAACTGGAATCCTTACTTTACTGCTTCGATGAAATTCTCCTGATCTGAAAATATGTAGCAGATTGATATTTGTGTGGGAAATGTACAAATACTAAGACCTTGATATTTCAAGAGCGTATTTGTTTAAAAATAAGAATTATAATAGGTCCAACTACCTTGAAGCATTTGAACATTTGATATTTCATATTTATCAACTATATTTATAGTTTGATCATATTGTTAACATCTCTGTTTAAGCTAGCCCTGTTCTAAGCCCCTATTATCTCCCAACGAGATTGTTGCGATGTCTGCCAAAATATTTCTCTTGGAAACATATTTATATCTTTGCACACAATGATTTTGTTTTCAAATGATTTTGTTAAAATAAATCAGATAATGCCACACACCTTCTCAAAACCATATACTGAGATTTTATGAACTTTCTCTCCATCTTTACTTCTTTGCTGTCTATCTTGGTGTTTCTCTCACTCTGCTATAATCTCCAGCCACTTCGTAGGTCCACAGCTATGTCAAGTACAATCATACTCTTTTGTGTTTTATCTATTTCTTCTTTTTGAAAAGTTTTTATCCTAAGATTTATGAGGAGGTACCCCAAAATATTGGAATTTACTTATTGTAAAAATGTGTATTTCTTCTTACATGTTTAAACTTTAGTTATCTTCGAAGTACTCTCCAACTGATGCAATATATCTATCAAGATGTTTTTCCACTGCCCAAAACAGATTTGAATACATTGATTTTGATGCCTTTTAGTGCTTTTGCCATTTTTTGTTTCACTTTTTCCACATCTGCAAAATGTTTCCCTTTGAGGTGTTTTTTTCATCTGGGAAAACAAACAAACAAAAATGTTGCTATGGGCAAGAGTAGGTGAATAGGGAGGCTGTGGCACTGGGGTCCTATCATTTTTGGTCAAAAACTGCTGAACACTCAGAGAGATGTTGGCAGTTGTGCTCATAAATCACCCATATGAAATGGGCAAATGTGTTGAAAGAGTCTTCAAAAAAAATTCACTGAAACTGAGCACAGCCTCTCCCAACAACGCCATCTAGTACACTGATACAGACGGGTTCCTAGAACACTCACCTAGTGGGGGAAGCCTGTAGTACACGGGGCCTGCCCTGCAGAAGGTAATTCCATTTTTTGGCTTCCCCTTAGTATGCCAAGTTTTCTCTTTCCATTCATTCAGGCATCTGTTCAAATTTGTTGGATGAGCATGTAAAAAATATACTCACCTGTTTTATATTTGTCTCTCCATTTTATGACATATGAACTGTTTTCAGTTTTAAGCCTTTATAAACAATTCATGTTCCTGAGCAAGTTACTGACCAGCAACTGGGGCCCTGCCGCCAGCCAGCCGCCACCCTCCAGGCGAAATTCCAGAGGCAAAAGAGTTGATGATAAAGGAAAGGAATCTCCATTCAAAAGCTACACAATGTTGGAATAACAGCTTTCCACATACATTAGGCACTTAAACCTATCAATTAAAGCTAAACTCTGCAACTGTTTAGCTACAGCTTTAATCACTTAAGCCTATCAATGAAGGCTAAAATCTTTACTCCTTTCCCCCTATGATGACCCCCCGTTAGTTTTCATTACCTTATTTCTATAGGATTAGTTAATAAAGTAAAACAACAGAAGATACAAAAGCTACACAATTTTGGAAGAATAGCAGACTTCTGCCTCGGAATCTGTCCCCTCCAGAACACCCGAAGAAGAATGACCTTGCCACCTTCTGCTAGTCCAGCGTGATCCTGGGCCGAGCCTGGAGGTTCTTCTCCCACCCAAAACACCGTCCTTCGGGAAACACAGGCAGCTGCAACACATCATCCAGGTAACCTCAAGCGAGAGCCAGAGAGCCGGTCTCTGTGCTCCTTTCCTTTTAAATCTTCCGGCCGTAACTCCATGCGCTCTAGAGATCTTCGGCTTCTCAGCTAATGTTGCTTTAGACTGTTCACGGTTGCCTCAGGCAACCTTCTCCTCAGGCCCCTCCCTGCTCCTCCCCAGTGATCTGATCAGACCTTTCCATATCAAGCATATTTGAAAATCTCCCAAAACAGAACTTAACTGAGCTACGTATCTTCTGCTGTAGTTTGAATGGCTGGGCTATGAGATATGAGATGGTTAAAATGCCAGGTACTGGGATTTAAACTCCTACCAACAATGGAGAAATGTTTCAAGAGTTCAAATATTTTACCAAACTAAAGTTGTCCATTTAATTAAAAAACATTTTGTAATCATCTAATGGATGGGTTTTAATTTTCAGTGCCATCATCACAAACAAGTGGACAAATTTCTCATAAAAAGTAAACTGTAAGTCTTATTGTTGCTTAATTGAAAGCAACACATCTTTCACTTTTAGCTATTTTTATGATTTAAAAAAAATGGTTTTTCAGGAATTTTGTGGTTATACATCTGTTTTTCTTTGTACTTATCTTTCAGTAGTTTCACTTACTTTTAATCAGTTTTTCTTTATTTGTTCTCATCTATCCCTTCTTTGAATTACCTTTCAACTCTATCTGATTATTTGTTCCATTATATTTTTGTCTTATTTCTTCAGCCTGAGTATTTGTTTATTTTTTAATTGTTGTACTATTTTTTTTTATTTTTGTGTTTCTTGCTATTAATTCTATAGCTTTAGCTAATTTCAAATATTGAATTTTTGCATTCTAGGGTATGATTATAATTCTGATTATTCTAAAGATATCACATTTTGGTAAAATTCTTCTTTTTATTTACGTTAACCTTCATTTCATATATTTTTTACCACATTCAGCCAAGTTCAATCCAATTTTTACTGCTAGCTCCAAAATCTTTCCAGTTAGAACATTTGCATTTATTGCCAGTTTTCTCTAAAGCATCCATCATATTTTGATCTTTTTGAATTTCTAGTAATTTTTATAGCATGCTAAACTGTATATATAGTTCCTGTGAAGATCCAGATGTTGTTTTCTTTCACCAGAAAAAAAAAAATCTTCTTCCTTTATGCAAACAGGGCTAGAGTATCATCTTTTCAATTCAGACACGACATTGCTAGGCCAGCATTGGACTGAGATCCAAGGATACTGGGTATACCTCTGTTTCCTTCCTGTTCCTTGATCATGAGTTCTTGGATTTTTTATTGAGATTCTGTTGGGTGTCAGTGGCCTTGGCCTTGAAACAGTACCTAATAATCATTCTTATTCTTGAACATTTTTCCAGTCTGTATCTTCACTCTTCTTCCCCAATGCAGACCAAATATTCAGGATATATCTATAAGCAAAGACTAGCTCCATGCTTTGTCCTTTGGATACAAAGATTTCTCCTTTGAATAAGGAGATTTTACTTGACCTTTGATAAAGCTATCACTCTAGCACTTTGGCCACTGGAGCGGCTCCAGAACTCAAATAACATTCTGTTTTGGGATTTAGGGATGTGGTTGTTAATGTTCAAATTTTGAAATTTTGATTGCTAAAAGCTTTATTTATTTATTTATTTTTTCCCCTAGCATAGTCTGCTTGCTTATGCTAAACCAGTTCTTATTCCCAAACCCAGAATTAGAAAAGGCACCCAGTTAATAAACAAAACAGAAACCATGCTGGTAAACATTGGCTTAACTCAGGCAGGTTTTATTCTTTCTTGAGGTTGGGAAAAACTCTAAAATAAAATAAAACTCATTAATATGTTGTGAAACCTATAACAATTCAGGTAAACTTGATAAATGAAAATTACTATTAGCTTCTTTTTAGTTCAGCTCAGGATTTGGCACTAAATGAAGATACTAATTTTTTTTTTAATATACCTTTTCAGAATTTTTTTATTTTGACATGTATGGATCAGTTACTGTGGGTCTGCTAGCATCCTTATTCATCTTTTGATTAAGACAAAAAAACCTAAACACTTTAATTCCATTCAATTCTTCTCCATGCTCATGCTAACATTGTTGTATATTTTAATTGCATCTTAATTTTTTAAATCTTAACTCATATTGTCAATGTACAAACTGATTTTTTATGTTTTCCTGTAAAACATTTTCTCTTTCTGTTTCAGTATGACCTTCTATATATGACATAACTTTTCTTATTTTATTTTATTTCATTATTTAATTTACTAATCAATTCATTTACACTTAGTGAGATTGTGCTGGGAATAAACTCCTACCACTTATTTTGTTTTTTGTAAATAAAACATATCTTTTTATCTAATGTATTTGTATTGATAATTCTAGCTAGAAAGTTATGAAATTTTATCACAGAAGATAACTTCCCATTGTTTTCTGATATTTTCGATTTTAAGAACTTAGTATAGCTTACCTTTAAAGGTAAACTATATTTTCTCTTCAACACCTTTATATTCCCTTAAACCTTTATATAGTTCCCTTTGATTACCCTACTTGGTATTTATAGATATTTTTGTGTATTTGAACTAAGTTTATCACCTATCCGGAACATGCGCTATCACCTTTTATTCTAGCATTGCCTCTCTCTGTCCAGTTTTTCACTCTTTCTTCTACAATTCCAAATATACATATGTTAGACTATCTCACTATGTCATTTCTTAAAAGGTCACATTCTTATTTCCATATTCTTGATGTCTCTGGAAGCAATTTGCAAATTTTTATTTTTATATTTGAATTCTCTAATGACCTATTTATTGATTTTTATATAAAATTGTTTATTTTTAATAATGCATTTTATTGAGGTAAAGTGTACATATAGGCAATGTGCAGATCTTAATTTTATAATTAAAGGAGTTGAAGTGAATGTGCATCTGTGTATCCACAATCTTAATCTAAATATAAAACTTTTCTATCACTTGAAATTCCCCTATATTCGTGTCAGTCATTCCTTATACTCTATAAACAAACATAAGTCTATTTTTATGAGCATGAATTTATTCAATTGATTTCTAAATTATCTAAAACTTCATTTTTATTTACTTGATTAATTCATTTTATTTATTAATTTAAACATTAACACTAGTATGGTCACTTGTATAATCATTTTATCACTAATTCATTTACTATATTTGTAACACAACTCATATTTTTCATGTTTAGTAATTTCTGCTTCATATTACCTATATCTATGAACATTTTAAATCTTGGCTGCATTTTACTTTACATTTTGTTGGCTTGATAATTTTCTTTATCTTTGTAGATAACCAGTATATGTGTCTAGTAATATTTCTCAAATAAGTTTTAATTTTATGGAATTATATTAAATGATAACATATGCCCAAGGTCAAAGCCTAAAATCTATACCATAGCTTGGGGTTCCTCCCTTCATCCTGAATGTTGAGTATAGAGAGGGAAGAGATAAGAGTTCGGAATATAGAGCCTTTGATGTTAATCTGTGCTTCACACTCTGTTTTATTCCCATACTGTAGAGAATGGCGTCCTTTTGGGTCTCTACTGGCAGTTCCTCCCAAGGCCCTTTTCCTTTCTAACATTTATTTATTTAGTTAGTTAGTTAGTTAGTTAATTTTGCGCCAGGTGGGTACTAGAAATATCATGGGGCACACTTTGTAACATATATGACTGTTTAACCACCTTGCTATACATCTGAAGCTAAAACATAATAATAGTGAATGAAAATTATAATTGAAAATTAAAATTAAACAGTAATAAAGCTACAGAGTTCCAGGTATTTTCTTCTGCCAGTGTAATACACCAATCTTTAAGATTTGAAGTGAGAAACAGGAGAAAGAGGCTTTAGTTCTACCAAAAGTTGCTAAACTTGTTGTGCCACCATTTACTTCAGTCAGGGTCCAAGATCTAAGAATAGAGTGATGTTTATTTCTCCCTTAAACTACACATAGAATGGGTGCATATCTTTACAATTTATACTTCTTCCCTAGACCTCGACCCTTCTCAACCTCAGTCTTTGTAATCCACCCTACCACCAGCCCAGTGCCATTTACATTAACTAACCTTAAGAAAGTCATAAAAAGTTTGTCCATTCTTTTTCAGATCTTTACCCCTGTTTTAATTCTCTAGATGTAGGTCAACAAGAAGGCATTAGCAGTCCACATTATTGTGTCACATTGTCAGAAACTACTTGTCATATTTTTTAGAGTAAGTTATATGCTACTAACCATGGAAAATGAAGAATATTAAATCAAATATGTTTCTATAAATGCATTTTAAATTCAGCTTTTGAAAAATCTGGAGATGTTTTTGATAACTAATAAACAGGGGACAAAAATTTTCATTGTAGAAACTTTTTAATCCTATATCATATGTTCAATAGATAGTGGAAACCAGTTATGAAAAGTCTTATATATTCAATAACTTCAAGTGCAGGAAGGAATAATTACAGTCTAAATATCCAGAAAATATGATGTCAAATTTATTACTTCTGTACTATTTTTCTGAATAATTAATGATCCCAAAATATAAGTCATCAAATATATATTTCTAAATAAACTTCTATATTTACTTCATGGTAACATTCCATGTATTTTAACATTAATTGCACTATTGGTGATTTAATTCTAATGAATTATTTGTGGCAAAACATTTGATTTGAAATAGTTGTAATTTGAATTTAAAAATATCAAAAAATAACTTGGGTTATTATTTTCCAAATGTGAAAAAAATTGGTGAAATAATAGATTACAAATGATGTCAGAGACTTTTCTGTCTTCCATGTCTTAAAGTAAATGTTTAACTGTGTTCCTTATTTTTTTAGAGTTATCCTGAACTTTTAATATGGTCTCTGAATATACTAAGACATTTAAGTTTTATTGCAGTGTCCATATTATATTTCATGGCTTGCATATCTCCAAATTCAAATATAATTTCTCCATTGTTTTTATCTGAAATTGGAAGTATTCAAGCAGCAACACTCTTTATAGAGAATGGTCCCTAAGAGAATTTTACTTATTGTGTTTTGTTTTAAAAAGATGAGATATACTATGACTTCAGTTCCATATTATTATCCTTGATTAAGAAACTGTCCGTATTCAATGATGCAGAAAATATTTAGGCTCCTCTTAAATTTATAGATTCCTGTTGAGATATAAATGAATTGGATCTAGTCTCAGAAGATTAATATTTTCATTTTTATAAATGTGCTTTCCTCCTATTAATCTCTTCTTGTTTTTCATGAGATACCTGCATGGATACTTAGTTGACAAATTCTGTCTTAATATTATTTATAGCTGCCAATGACATAAATCAGTATAGAACATTCTTGTTAAAATAAAGTAATAGAAGAATTCTCATGGTGTGAACTCATGACAGCAAAGGTTGAATAAATAACTCTAAAAATAACAGTGAAGTATTAATATACTGGTTATAATGAACAAAGCATGTAGTATGTCCAGGGTTGCAGGGCAAAAGAGGAAATCTAGATGTTGACTAAAGCTGTTAGATTCCGAATTCCTAATTGCCCTAACAGAAGGTAACAGTGAAAATTATTACTAAATTTCTTTAACCAGAAATTTATTCTATACTGTACATAGCAAAAGCCTTAAAGTTGTTTTTTTTTTTTTCTGTTTTATTTTCCTCTCTAGTAAAACGTCTGTCAACAGGATGAATATTACTGCTGAAAATTTTCTATTATTATAAAAGAATTACCCTGTTCCTCACTCCCATTTTTAGTCTAAGTCATTACTCTTAGCACAGTTCGTTTTGCACTATTTCTAGGACTGAGTCTGTGCATCAACTATGAAAAATCTTGTGTACATTATACAGATAGGCCCATACGCTTGTGTACCTTAATATCTAGCAATTCTAGTATTGGTAGTTAATTAGTTTTTTCCGGTGTTTTATTGTTTAAAAACTGGAGTGAATATGTTATCTACATATGTGCAGTGACACTTCTTTTAGATCAATTCCTAAAAGGGAATAACTTAGGGATTTCAATCAATTGCTACATCTGTCTCTCTTAGCATTTTTGGAATGTTTCAGTCCATTTTGCTCTAGAAAATTGGGACACCTAAATGAAAAAAGAAACACTATTTTAAAAGTACCTTAACTTCCATGATTAATGAAGCAAAAATGACTGTACTTTCAAAAGTGCATTAAGCATTGAAGGATGATATTGATCCCAAATGTGAGGCAATCTATGTTCTTTTTATGATTATGTCATGAGGAATGTGTAGTGAGTGTCTGTGTGTGTGTGTATGTTCAGAAAGAAAAAAATAACTTTGAAAAATTTGGGGCATATAATTTTTTTCTTCAGAGACTTAATATTTTATCTGTTCCCAATATTTGTTTTGTTCTACTGAAAATGCGTACTCTAAAATGAAATACAACACATTTTGAAAAACAAAATGAAAACTAATGTGGAATCAATAGCAATAGAATAATCATTCCAATTGACCAACTATATTTTCCAAATTAGCATATGGCAAGAATAAACTTCATCCTTTCTGAGAAGAAAATTTTTACCTTTTGTTCTTGTCTTTTCTTATACTTAATATCCATGACAAACAGACATTTATATGTATTGAGATGATAAAAGTGACATAATTATGTATACTGCTTTCTCTGTGATTAACTGGAGGAAGTATGGGTAATACTGAACTCATCTAGCTATTATTAAGAGATTGTCTATGTTATTCAATGCTTAATTTAGTTAAATACAGCCAATGTTTTTTTTTTTTTAATTGAAGTTCCCTTCTGGATAGTGTCATTAAAATTTGAGATAATCATTCTATAGAGGTTTATATAATGAGTCTAAGGCTTCTTAAATTCAATTTCAAGGAAATGAAAGGATTATAATGTACATTATTTATTTAAGGCTGAGCATGTTTGAAAATGAAAATAACAACTTAGTATTTACATTTGAAATCTTTCCTTGACTTTCTTTAAAAAGTGTAGTGCTTATTTTATTTTATTTTATTTTATATTTTATTATTTTTGTTCAATTCATGCATTTTTTCTTTTTTCTGTGGTGTGTTATTTTTATTTTTTATTGTTGTTCTCTTAAAGTTGCCCCAATTTTTCCCCCATTGCTCCCCCTTACACCCCCCAAAACCTCCAACCCAGGTCAGTCCTCACCCTGTTGTCCATTACCATGAGTCCCTTATACATGTTCCTTGACTAGACCCTTCCCCCTTCATTCCACCACTGAACCCCACCCCTCCCCTCTGGTCACTGTCAGTGTGTTCCTTGTTTCCATGCCTCTGGTTCTATTTTGCTTGTTTCTTTGTTTTGTTGATTAGGTTCCAGTTATAGTTAAGATCATATGATACTTGTCTTTTACCACCTGGCTTGTTTCACTTAGCATTATGTTCTCCAGTTCCATCCATGCTGTCACGAAGGATAGGAGTTCTTTCTTTCTTTCCACTGCATAACATTACATTGTAAATGTACCACACGTAAAGAGTAGCAATGTGTGAAAGTGAAAACTTCTAATGTAGAATGTGTCGATGGAACTGAAAACAAATAGCAAGTGAGACACTGAAAAAGACCAATTGAGAGGAGGCAGCAATGAAGAAACAGGAATAAAATTTGATACAGAATTTCCAAGCTCCAATAAATGGAAGTAAATTAGGATGGAGCACTCATTCAGGAGAGAGAATATATACTTCAGTTAAAACTATTTAATATCAGTTGCTATTAGTATATTGTATCTCGCATTACTTATGGGATGCCTCATATTCTTGACTGCATACAAGTTCTTGGCTTGATTCACGCAGAAGTAGCTGCAGCAGGTAACTCACTTTAGCACCTGCAGAATTTCACCATGAAGCTGTTGCCTAAAACCCTGAGCTTTTCCTCTTTAAGATACCTCTCTGGTGGTGAGGATTTCAACCACGTCCTACTCTCTTCAGTGAATTTTAAAACAAATTAGCCAATCATTAACCCAATTTTATGCCACAAATGGTTTGAAGAGTTTATATAGAAAATAATTTTTTAAAAAATGAATGAAGATCAGAACAAAGCATAAAGCACAGATTAGAAATTCCATACCTGAAGAGATAGAGATGGGGATTAGGATACCCATGGCTGAGTTGCATATTTGAAATTTTAGCTCACTGGCAATCTAAATGAAGAAGTTAATTTAAAAAAAAAAAAACAGTAGTACTATTTTCATTGCTTATAGCATAAAAACATTAAGTTTCTCTAGGGATATTTGTTTGTTTGTTTGTTTATATTTTGTGGGCCTTTATATAAGTGACAATGAATGGCAAAGTGTTCAATGACCTCAACCACATTTCCTCAACAAATGTAATTGTGGGTGTTGAAATCTGATCTTTATAAGCCCTTTGAAAAACGAAGAGACTAAGGCACAAAAGTGAAACTCAGATAAATTTGGGGGATAGAAACCAAAGTAAGAACATAATCTATCATTATTATGGTACAAAATCCAAAATCAATTTACAAATAACATGAAACTTTACAGATTTCCAATGGTCCAGTTTATTCCTCTCTAGTGAAATGGATAGACTCCTAGGAATATATGGCCTCTGCTATTGGCAGGTTGGGCATACATTTCTTTCATGGATTTAAAAAGACCCCAGAATCCTTGGCTACCATTATATTTCTTATTATGCAGGACAGATAGCCAACACTATGCAGCCACTTTTGCTT
>PVJD01009106.1:0-66125 GCA_004026545.1 Mormoops blainvillei | reverse complement strand
AAAATGGGACAACTGTAATAGCATAATCAATAAAATATATTTTTAAAAAGAGAGAGAGAATTGCCTCTCATCAGCACCCTAACTCTAACAACCGATGCTGAAACTCCTGACTTGCTCATCTGCTTAGGATAAGGGCCACTGGGGCTGCCCTTGCCCTTGTTAAGTCTCTCAGAGCCAGTGTCCTACCTCTGAACCCCAGTCCTGCATCTGGGCCCCGCTTCCCTAATGACAACTACCTATAGCCAGCCACCTGGATTGCCCATCACCACAACCTTCCAGATTACTTCTCTCCAAACTTTCTTCCCAGACAAATGGGTTCCCAGGCTCTGACCTATGGTGGAAGCCTCTGAGCTAGGACAGGAAGTGAGAAGGGGGCAAATCCGGCCTGAGGATGCAGAGCAAGGAGCCAGAGGAAACAGGAAGAGCAGCACATAGGACAAAGGGAGGGTTGCCAGTCAATCCTACAGTCTAAACAGTAGTTCTCACACTTCACTGCCTATCAGAATCACCGGGAGGTGTTGCTGACACAAGATCGTTGTGTCCCACATCAAATATCTCTCACTGACTGGGTCTGAGGCGGGGTCTGCAAACAGGCATTCCTTGCAACTTCCCGGGTGGTGCTGACATTGCCCTGGTCTAAGCCTTGTCAATCCAAAGTATGTGGGTCGAGAAATGGCAACCAGGTTGAGGGGCATTGGATTCCAAGTGGAGGCAGGAAGAGAAAAAAGGTTTAGAGGACCTGAAGGAATATTCATCAGGCCTGCAATCTAGGGGCAAGAAACTTTTTATAAAGCCCCCAGCTTTGCCCGAAGGTCAGAGAGGACACTGTTGAGATTGTTTAGGATGAAGATATGTTGGCTTCCTGACGCTGACTGTTCGTGATCCCAGGTGCCATGCTCACCTTTAAACATGCATCCTCCCAGTGTCTGCAGCAGGCTCTGTTCTCTGGGTCTTGCCCTACCCCACAGGTAGATCTAGTTGAAGTTTTTGTTTCTCCCAGCGCACCTGGTCCTATTAGAGTTAACTCAATCATACTGGTTAGTCTCTGTCTCCAGTTGCCCACACCATTGTCATTAACACACACCCACCAAACCCCTACTTCCCCTGCTCTTTGCTCGGTGCCATGGATGCTGAAGCCCTAACACCCAGGCTGCCCAGTTTCCAGTTAAGTTTGAAAGGAGTTCCCATCATTGTTTTCACACTCCCTCTTGCTCCCCAGTACTGTCTCTCTCTCTCTCACATTTGCATCCTACCCTGCCTACCACCACTACTGGTGACTCCTACACCATGGTTCCAGACTTTAAACTGGAAAATTGTTTCCATGAGACTATTTCCTCCTCTTGTCCCTTCAGCACTCAGGGTGGTAATGGTTTCCTGCTGCTGCTTCCAGATGCATCACAACCTGTTACTGTTCCCTTAACCGAGCCCACACCTCTGGAAGCAGTCCCTTCTGTGAAGTCTTTTGAATCTCTGAGTTGGATTGTTTCCTGCTGGGACCCTGACTGACACCGCTGCCTTGCCTGGCCACACCCCAAGATGTGCCAGGGCTCCTGTCTGCTAGAGAGAGGTATTGAAATGGGTCTTTCCCAGTGACAGAGTGGAGAAATAGCTCCCTCCACCTGCTCAGGCATCAATCCTGAACCCCATCCCACACCACAGAGCTCCCCAATGATGTGGAGACAGCAGCAAAGTGAAGAACAGAAGATACAACCAGAGGCTTTGTCAGCAGGATGGGAGAGCTCCTCTCCCAGGCAGTCTCCCGCAGGCAGAAGCAGGGCTTTGTGGCAGGGCCGAGCAGAAAGAGCAGGGCTGCGCCCAGAGAGCCAATGTGCTCTTGAGGCCCTGCTAACCCAGTTTCCCAAAGCCATGTCAGGAACAGCACTTCTGGTACAAGCAGCACTCCGGAGTCTCAGATGATGTTGCCATGGTAACACTAGGGTCACTGCTTAGCAACAGGCAAGAGGTGCAGGAAGTTGCTAACGTATTTTCATGTGTTTTAAGGTAAATGGATGTTTATCTGAGTCTTGAGTGTAAATACACTGTGGGGGGAAAACAGAAAACATATACACACAAACCACCTACTGATGTGCATGTCTGCTGATCCTTGAGGGCTAGAGAATACGCCTTCTCTCTGGAGAGAGGCAGACTGGAAGACCACGTATGACCCAGTGAAAAACATCCTCTTACCCCTAAAATAACTGCCCACCTGACTTGCCTTTCACCAAGCCTTAGAAACTTCACCACCACATAATTTCCAAAATAGTTTCCAAACCTAAATGTCTCTTGAGAGGCATTTAGTTCAGGAATTACATGAGTGGCCTCTAACATCAGACTGCCTGGGTCTGAATCCTAATCTAGCCCTTTCTTGCTCTACTACTTTGGACAAGTAACTTCTCTGGGCCTCAAGTTCTTCATCTGTAAAGTGGAAATATTAACAGTGCCCATCTTTCAGGGTTATGTGTGAATTAAATAATCTATTCCATGTCAAGCACTTAAAACAGTGCCTGGAACATAGTAAGTGCTTTATTAAGGGCAGCTGTTTTCAATCTTCGGTGAAATCATGTAAAGTTTTCCATGTGCCAGACCCTGAAGGAGGAGCTGAGTTGGCCAAATCCTCCCGGGATCCACATCTATTTCTACGTCAGTGTGGTAAGGAGAGGGCCAACTCATGGGCTGGTCATTCGAGGTACCCCAAAATCTAGCTCCCGGCCTGGCCAACTTAAAGGGTAGTTGTGAGAATTAAATAAACATCTGTAAGGGTTCATGATGGTGCCTGGGATACACTAAGTGCTTAATAAAGTTTACCTACTACTGAGATAATTATTATCCTTACTCCCCACCACCCACACCAGCTCCAAACTGGTCTGTGTTCTGGCCCCTGGATCACCCTCATGCACCTCCATGTCCGGGCCTTTCTTTACACTGCTTTTAACTACCCGGAATACTTTCCCCTTTCTTTCCTGAAGTCCATGTCTATATGAGGCCTTCGACGAAAAGTTCAGCCATACTTGCTCATGAAAACCCCCCAAATTTGCTAGGCCACGGTCATCTCCTCTGCCTTGACCACAGCCAAACGCCCATGGGGTTCACTGCCTGTATCTCCTGCCTCGTGTTTTAGGTGCTTGTGCCTTGCTTCCTGAGCCAGGGTATGAGCCCTCTCTATCAGACACTTCTTACGCACGTTCTCAGGTCCTCTCGACCTTACCTGTCTCGGGTCCCTTTCCACTGTTTCACCTCTGTTGTCACCATGGGTATCAGCTCTGCGTGGATACCCATCCAACTGCCACCCAGTCATCATGCTGGCTCCTGAGGCCACTTTGCCTCAGCAAAGAAGATGCACAATGGGTGCATGACCACAGGGTTCACTGGTCTTACCATGTTTCCCACTGTCCAAAACCGGTGGCTACAAAGCGTGGCAAAATAAACAAAGGCACCAGCTCAGTGACAACACCCCAAAGCATGAAGGCACTCTTATCTGGAAGGTGGGATACACACTGACCCAACATTTTATATGGTCCCATGTCCCGACATCCATGAAATAGAGTCTGGGGACCGATGAGTGGATGGAGGGCTTGTACTCTCACCACGCCTCTCTCCCCCACTTACAGAAATTTACACTCCGCAGCCTAGGCCCTGCCAGGTAAGTGGTATTGTCAGGGAAGAAGCTCTTCTGTCAGTCAGAGTTCCATTGGCCTTGAAGCTGAGATTATAACTGAGTCAATGGGCAACCCCCAATACCAGTGGACAAACAGGCAAAGGCAGGAGTTACTGTACTGGTGGGTTCAGTAACCCTGGTAGCCAGAAGGAGCTGTGGTTTCTACATGACAGGCACAGGGAGGATTACTTCTAAAGCCCAGAGGGTTCGCTGTAGCTTTTCTAGGTGCCTAAAACCCAGTAAAAACTTATAAAGGGGCAGCTGCAGCAACCACAGTCTAGAAAGGGCATGGCAACTAAGGGCAATTAAGGAAAAAATTTAGTCTCTGTCTTTGCTACACAGTGGACGCCTGGACCAGCAGTGCCAGTGACACCTGAGGCTCCTTAGAAGTGCGGACTCTCAGGCACCTCCCCAAACCTCTGAATCTAAATCTGCGTTTTAACACAACCCACGTGACTCATATACACGTGGAAGTGGAGAAGCCTACTAGGCAACCCACTAGGTAAACACACTGGGACTTGTACTGAAGATGGGGGATGTCTAGAACAGCGATTTTCAACCAGTGCGCCACAAGAATCTTTAAAGCAGGCGATACCTGACTGTTTAGTCAGGAGTACCGACCTCTCTTCCCTTAGATTGTCAAAAGAGAAAAAAAAAGACAACAGCCAACACAACAATAGCCATCCGGCGTGAATGAATCAAAATTATACCTTTTTTTTTTTTGTCAGATTGGCAAAAAATATATATTTCGGTGTGCTGTAGAATTTTAGTAGTAATTAGTTTATGTGTGTCATGAGATGAAAAGGATTGAAAATCACTGACCTGGAATGAGTACTAATTGGGAAGGGGTATGAATATTAATTACATCCTCAAGCCAGCGGCAGAGGTGGAAACCGTAGATTCTTTCACTTACCCTCTTTTCAGAGAGTAACTGTTTACAGCCTTGATGGAGGATTTCTGACTGAATGAATTTGTATCTTTCCCTCAGAGAAAACATGAGGGTGTTTCATTCTCACAAAAATGCAGGCTCATCGTCCAGTGTGGGGACTGGATATGTGTATACAGGAAAAGCCTTAGCAGAGCTGAGTGCCGTTGGCTGGGATCATATCGGCATCTCCTATTCGCTGCCTCAGGTCCTGTTTGCTTCACCGCTGCTGGGGCCCTTGGCCACTTGCTCCACACCAGCTGTGACTCAAGTGGACTCCACCACCCCGCACCCAGCCCATCTCACAGGCTCAGGTGATCACCATACTTCAGTGCTTGGTGTGACCTGGCTTCCACGGTGGGCCTCAGAAGGAAGGAACACGTCATGCACACTAGTCAACAGCTCATGGCAAAGTTTGATGAAAGGGAACAAGAGATGGAACAGCACCCCTCTGCGCACCCCTCCCTTTGACAAGCTGTCCTGAGATTTAGTAGCTCAAATGGCCTCTCGGAAGTCGGCATCACCCTAATGAGCAATTACTGGTGCTTCGTATCAAGCAGTGGCTAACTTGTAATGTACCCCTTGCATTTTATCTTCCTCCTCCACTTCCTAGCTCCCATTTCTTCTTCACTCCCACTTCCTTGTTTTCACCTTGCAATAATGTTAGTAGGCTTTTGCCTCGGGCTCTGCTTTCTAGGGTTCCTAAGCTATGATATATTTAAAGGCAAATCCAAGGTTTTATCCCTCCACTGCCCACAGCACCTTGTCCAGTGGCTTACACAAGGTGGGAACTAAATGTTTAATGCCCGGAGGGACTAACCAGAAGAAGGGGATAGGCTGGCCAGGATATAGGGCACTCTCATTTTGCAGGATTTGTAAGGACGGTCGACACCAGTAGTTCAGGGATTCAGAGGGGAAATAATGCTAGGAAGCTGCCATGCTGCCCTGGCCTTGTTTAATGCCACCTTGTAAATAAATGGCCAACATTCACCAGCCTTGGAACCACCTGCGCATTTGTATTTTTTTTCTCGGACTAAGCGTAGTTCCTGCAAGTACTTGCACAGTTCGAGCAATGGTTCATCAGCAAATGGTGATCAGCAAAACTCTCATCAGGACCATGTTTCCGCCTTCCTTTGACTTTTCGGTACCAACTAAAAGTAACTCTCAGTGAACTGCTTTTCTTGGGTTCTATTTTAAAACATGCCAGGCCATCACCGGGCCCCTGACCTCTGACTTCTTCACGCCAAGTCCCCATTCCACACAGGCTACCTTTGTCCACCGCCCTAGTGGCCCTGGTCTCCCAGCTGACCTAGCTGCATTCCATGCACCAGCCAGGGGAAGCAGGCCAGCCTCAGTGGCAGCTGTTTCTACCAAGGACCCTCCCCACCCCAACTTGCAGAGTGCAAGAAGCAGGACCAGCAAGTAGGAAACCCTCTGTAAAAGGCAGCCTCTATGACCCTAATTTTTCTTATGCTTCCCTTGACCAAAAGGTATCTGCCTAAAACTCAGATTCCAGACGCATCTCCTACACCAGGGGTCTCCAGAGAAAAGTTGGATTATGTAACTAAGGTTCCTGTCCTGATGAGGAAATTTTAAAAAGTACAGTAAAATAGCTAAGAAGCATTGGGACTTACTGTGTTCTGGGTTGTGTATTATTTCAATTAATCCTAATCTAAGAAGTAATTACCATTATTATCTAAAGTTTACAAATGAGGAACTGTGGGTCAAAGAAGTTTAAAAACTTAGCCAACCTACAGAATGGGAGAAAATATTTTAAACTGTATAAGGGACTTGTATCTAGAAGAAATTAACTCATTACAACTCAATAATTACAAAGACAACTCCAATTACAAATGAGTAAAGGATCAGAATAGACATTTTTCCAGGGAAGATACACAAATGGCATATAAGCACATAAAAAGATGTTCAATATCATTAGTCATGAAAGAAATACAAAGTAAAACCACAATGATATACCACTTCACACTGACTAAGATGGTGATGATAAAAAAGACAGACAATAACAAGTGATGACTAAGATGCAGAAAAAGCAGAGCCTTCAGACATTGCTGGCAGAAACATGAAATGGTGCCGCTGCTTTGGAAAACTGTCTGGCAGTTTACAAAATGGTAAACATCAAGTTACCATTGACCAAGCAATTCCATTCCTAGGTGTACACTCATGAGAAATGAAAATACACATCCACAAAAAAGCTTCTACATGAATGCTTATAGCAGCCTTATTCATAATAGTCAAAAAGCAAAAACAATCCAAATGTCCCCTCCTGGAGAATGGGTAAAAACTGGTTCCACATCACACAGCCTCTTCTTTGAAGTAAATGAAAATTAGGCAGGACCCTTGAATTTCTCCTAGGACAAGTATGATAACAGAAAAATGAACCGAGGCTGGTGGCGAGGAAAGAAGCTTGAGCTGGTGAGACTGTGCACGAGAAGGTCCTCCTGGAACATGGGGACATTTCCCCCATATTTCTGTGCAAGTCCTATGGGGATCCTCCAGGATCTAAGATGACAATCTGAATGACACTGCTGTCTCTGAGTTCCCTTCACTGACCAGGAGGGCAGCAGGTCGTGTGGGAGTGGGAACACGACACAGGAAAGCATGTATCTGAGTCTGACCTAAAGGGACATGATGTGTTCCTGTCAGGGAATGTCCTGGCTTCCTGTCACCCCAGGGCCTGATACTCAACAAGTACTTGCTGAATCACATTGAATTCTGGCGTGCAGGAGCTAAACAGTCTTTGGGGAACCCGATGCCCAGCGCAGCCCCAGCATCTATCACAGTGATTTGTACATATTCAACATTCAACAAATATTTGCCGAAGGGATGGATGGTTGAGGGAAGAAGTACCATTGAGCCTGGGTGATATACCATAGTATATTTGTGAGACATATCAGAATGAGGAAAATGAACTACCAAGTTTAACTCCTAAGGGAAAAAATAAAGTACGTGATCATGCTTCAGCCCAAAAAGGTATCATCCTCGCCCACCACGACCACCACCACCAATGAAACAGGACATCTGGAATTTGGGGCATGGCTTTAAAGAATCCCCCAGCTTATTGTTTGTAGTTTGAAAAATGGCAACATAGATATTTTTAGCTAGAACACACCTTAGAAAGCCCTGAGCTATTAAAGAAAAATAAGCCTGGAAGGACAACTGTCATTTTGTGGGAGTGTGACAAGTGGCTGTGTAATTTCCCGAGGATAACCTGAGCCAAGGCAGGAAGTTCACGGATCAACAGCAGTGTCTGTAATATCAAAGTTCAGGAAATTGACACTGTGTCTTTTGCACACTATTTGAACTGATTATTGGTTCTGGATAATTCGCTCCCCCCAAAAGTGTGGCCACCTTTTGCTGGAAGGTATTACAAAGGAAAAAAAGAAACCTTCCCTAGGAGGTCTGATGTGACATTTCACTCAGGTGAGTTATGATGAAGGGCCAGCTGGAGACCACAGACCCAGCCCCTTCCCCCGAATGGCCCCAGGAGACACATTGCCAGTCCAGAACCTCAAAAACCTATTCACCCACTGCAAGTAGCAGGGTGATAAGGACAAAACTGTTCCCTGAGGAGAACTGTGTCCTTGGGCAGAGCACTGGGGCGAACTAATTTCTAATAATGAGGCTGTAAGCTACAGTGTGTGTCTACAAAACAGACTGATTCATGAAGAGTAAACATGTCAACTAATTCAAGAGACACACTAAATCTCCATTGTTTTCTGAAGTTCAGGTTTCCCGGCTCTATAAAATGTGATGCACGCCTTCAATGTGTGCAGCAGAATCTGAGATTGCAGAATGCCACATTAAACTCAGAGCTCCTGGGCTAATGAGGGTAAGTCCATTTTGCAGTAATGAATTGTTGGTAATAGCCCATCACGGAACAGATGTTTCATCCGTCATTGCACTGCGACACCCACACTCCAGAGTACTTGGATAGCCTGGGGAGGTGGCACAGCCTGGGGAGGGTCACTCATCTCTGGACTCCCGAGTGGAGCTAGCCCCATGAAGAGAATCAGTGGGTGCCTACCCAGTGTTATTGGAGGCCCCCCAGATCTCCCCAACTCATGCTATGTCCCCACCCACCTGTCACAGGGCTTAAAATATACTCCTTTGCATTGCTTCCTATTAAAATGTAAATATGTCACCTGGAAGAAGTAACAGATTAAATTAGCATCCATTATTACTTATTTTCACATTAGGGAGAGCTGGGCCCTGAGGGAGTGAGAGGAGGGCAGACAGTCAGTGCTGAAATGCAACAAAGAGGAGCCCTGAGAAAGTCTCGGGTCAAAGGGTCAGGCTGGGCCCACAGCGTGCACGCCAACCCAGCAAACGCCTGACCGTCCCATCGTACTGATACTGTGGGTTTTTTAAGTATATATTTCCCCAATTACCTGAGCAACCCAAGGGAGGGGGAGGTGTAACTTATTTATCTTAGCAAATTCCCAGAACCTGGCACGTAAATATTTAGGAGATCCCAAGTCCCTCTCCAATAAGTGTTTGTTGAATACTTGAACTTTATCCTCGCAACTCTCAAAGGAAATCAGAGGAGGTATTATTATTAATTTGTAATTGAGGAAACTGAGTCTTACAAAGGCCCGTTTACTTGCCCAAGCACAGGGCATTAAGGAGACACAAGCTCTGGACACACAACCGGGCAGAAAAACATGTGTGCTTTGAGGACAAGAGAGCATATGGGAGGTAAGAGCAGAATAAATCAGGGCCACATTTTGGATGCTTTTGAACGTCAACCTGAAAGTTTTGTGTGTTATTCAGAAAACACAGAAAGTTTGTTAAGAATCTGGGAATGCAGGAAGCCAAAGAATACAATGAAATGTGCAAAGTAATATTTTAGAAAGATTGTTGGCAGAGAGGATAGTAGGAAAAGGAGTCGAAGAGTCAAGAAATTAATGACTAGTTAAGAGGCTCCCTGTGTGGGTCAGAACCAGGATAGCGGCAGTGGAACTAGAGGGGGCTGCGCATTTGAGAGACGTTGTGAACAACAAACAGAACAGTCTTAGTGACTGATGAATGAGGAGTATGTGAGGGACAGGAGGAATGGGGGACGGTGACTAGATTTCAAACCCACTTAACTGAATGACAGCAAACCGACAGCAATGGGAGATCTAGAGAAGAAGCCGGTTTTTGACCAAGGATGGTTAAGTTCCACTGTAGTAAACATGTTAGAGTAAGGTGACAATGGAATACCCAAGTGAAGATGTCCATGTGACAGTTAGAAATTTGGTGTCAGACTCTCGAAGAGATTTAGCGGAAGCCATGAGATTAGAAGCAATCGCTGAGAAAGAGTAGAAAATGAGTCCAAGTGAGAACCTCCCAAAGTGAAGAAGACAGGGTGAGCAGTGTGAAGCCCAAAGGGAGTGTTTGAGAAAGGTATAAGTGACAGTGCTAGATGCCGCAGAAAGGCAAAGAAAAGGAGCAGAAACATTGTTGCATCTCAAGGACATGGTTTCCTGTAAGAGGACATTTAAGAAGAGTGGAAAGAGTAGGACAATCTAAATGGAGTGGGGGGCAGCGAGGAGAGGAGGTAATGGCAGGGGAGAAAGAATCTGCTCTGCTGTAGCAGGGACAGCAGAGCCAAGGCCTGTTTGTCTGCCCCTTCAGTATAGGGAGAGGCAGGTTTATTCTACCTGAAAGGGAAGGAGCCAGCACAGACTGAAATATGAAAGAGAGCGGGAGACACTGGGGAAGGCATGGCGTGGAGGCAGCAGGAAGGGAGGGGCGGGGAAGGTCGGGGGGGCGGGGGGGGTGGGGGGAGGAGGAGGAGGAGGCAGTGAGAAGAGATAGCGTGAAGGGAGGGGAGGAAGCGAGGAGAGAGGCGAGTGCAAGAGATCATTTCACTGGAAAAATCAGAAAAATAAGTTCCCGGGGTTCAGTCTGGCAAAAAAGGAAATAGACCCCTCCCCCAACAAGAGAATAGAATAGGCAAAGGACTAGATTCAGATGTTGCCAAGATTTGCCCCAAGTAAGTGAAGAGAAAAAAATCATCTCTAAAGTTAGAATCTCATTTATATATTGATGACAGTCCAAACAATGAAGTCTGCACCTAGAATCAGGAGGTCAGTGAACACCAGAGCTGGAGAGGTCCCGAGACTCGTCTGACCCAAGCCTCACTTCACCAACTAAGAAAATAAGGCCCAGAAAGGGGCAGTAGACGAATCAACATCACACAGCTGGTCAAGGGTGAAATCGGGACCAGAACCTAGGATTCCTGACTCCTGCTTGAATAGCAACTCTGTGTGCTAGATCTCCTGGGATAATTCCAATCATATATGATTTATTCTTTCCAATAATGGTTATTTCATTAAATATACAAGAAAATGTGATTTTGTTTTGGTAACTTCAAATGGCTTTTCATATTAGAAATTTGAAAAAAGCAATAAATCAGGAAAAACAAATCATCTGTCAGAAAATGCCTCCCAATTTTTGTTCTGCAAACACAGTCACTGGCATCACGGGCAGAGGGATTTACGAGTGTGGCTCTGGGGTCAGAGAGCCCGACTGCCAACCCAGGTGAACCCACTGCTTACTGCTTGTGTGACATTGAATGAGACACTTGACCTCGGCTTGGAGAGGGGCTTCAGCCCTCCTAAGGTGGCAGAGAAGGAAGCGAGGCAGCGGCAATCAGCCACACTGTCACCACTGCCCTCTGCATGAGAAAAAAGTGGTCGGCGTAACCCAGAGCGGGAAGCAGCCAAGCTGCGACTAATAACGTTTTCCCTCTGGAATAATCCCTGTGTTTCAGTCAGAGATGATGTGGAGGTTTTTTGAGAGGCAGACCTGAAGAGAAAATGTAATTACTTTTTCCTGCACTTGAATTTCAAGGCAGTGTCCTTTTAAAATGAAAAAGGCACTTGAGGGGTATAAGGGA
Organism: Mormoops blainvillei; assembly: GCA_004026545.1. Taxonomy (NCBI): domain Eukaryota; kingdom Metazoa; phylum Chordata; class Mammalia; order Chiroptera; family Mormoopidae; genus Mormoops; species Mormoops blainvillei. The sequence goes on along the minus strand of PVJD01009106.1, from coordinate 54,641 downwards.
GGCGGCGGGAGAGAAATGAAGGATGGAGAAGAATCATTCGTGCTGAAGTGTGTGACATTTCACCAAAGTGACTCCCTTTGGGAGCAGCTGGTACAAATGTCATTCAGCTGAGACAGTAGGAAGCAGAAGAGAGAGGTGGGCTGTGCAGGAAATAGCATAACCTACACTTCCTCTCACCAACCACTCCCCTCCCCCCAAATCCTGACTCTCTGGGGAAGAAGTCAGAAACAGGCACAGCTGAGGTCACTGGCCTTGGGGCGGCTTCAGACAGCTTGTCATTTTCACTGCAGTCATAATGAAGCACACATCTATCCAACCCCAGGAGAGTTGCACAAACAGCAGAGCCCTGGGGGCGGGAGGGTCTCTGTCCAGAGACAGCGAAGCTCTAAACCTCACGAGAGCCAGAGAACCAAGAGAGATGACCATGTAGCTGCTTTCACTAGAGCATCTCAGCTGTCAATGTGAGTGTCTAGAACAGGCAGCCCTGGGGTTCTTCGAGCTGATGATCTTGGGGTATAAAAGAAGGAAGGAGAAGACAGAGAATTAAGCTAACCCAAAGTGGAATCCAGCCTTGTCACTTACTATGTGAACTTGGCAAATCATTTAATCTCTGTGCCTCAGTTTCTTCATGTGAAAAATAGGGATAATATAGCTATAAGGGTGCTGGGAAGATGAGATGTAGGTGTTGCAAGTACCTAGCAGTGAGCAGGTGCTTGAAAAACAACAATATTTTCAGATATACATGGATTATGAAGGAAATATCAAATTCATGTGCAGGTCCCTGGCTGAGGTCTCAAAGTCATCCTGCAGGAGGATGAACATTCATAAAACTCAAAAAGGTGTGATGAGACTGTTCTTTCAGGCTACTGATGCTCCTAGACAGTGGTTTCCTATCTCCAAAGATTGAGGAGACCTTCAGAACTAAGGAAACCTTCTGGAGCCTGAGACACCTGACCCACTGGCAAAACTACTTAAAAAAATCTGTGTGTGTTTTTTTCATTTACTTGCAATGATTTATGCCCCCACATACTCTCCAAAAATATTTGCTGCAACTCACTGATGTGAAATCTATTTGGCGGCATCACATTTGGTCCATGGTAGGTGTGCGCCTACTGTTGACTGGTTTCTTGAGCTTTTGTTAGGGCCTGTCTGAATGCGCTGTCCAAATGCTGATCTGGGAAGGGTCCCTGCCATTCTGGAAATTGGTGGTGTCCAGTATAAACCAAGGCCTTACAACTACCAACCATATAGGGCTAGATCTCATGAGAGTTCTAACAGATAAATTCAAAGAAATAGCTTTGGAAAAGATTAAGCTTAAAGCAAGTTATCATTAAACATCAATAGAAATAGTCACAAGAGAAAGTCACATGGAGAGAAAACTTACTGAACAAGTTGGAAATGTGAGTTTCTTCATTCTGACAAATACAAGTGACTCATATGGTTCTGTTTCAGGAGCAGAGCAGAGAACTGTTTGACAAACTGAGGCTTTCTGTTTTTCAGAAAGCGTCATGTATTGAATCTCATCTGCCAGAGGCTCCCTGCTCAGGTGGGATGTCTCCCAGCAGAGCAAGATCCTTCCTAGCCCTAAAACTTGCTGTGTACACTTAAATAAGCTACTCATCCTCCCTGGCCCAGAGGTTTTCTGTCTGTAAATGGAAATAACAAGTGACCAGAGCCCCAAAGCTATAGTCACAATCCAAAAAGATTTAAACTATAACGGAAAGATTTAAGGTGAACTGAAAAATGTTTCCTACTCAAGGGTCCAATGATTGGATCCTTGTTTTATATTTTATGTAACATGTTTTACAGTTGTTTTACATCTGGGGTTTTTTTTCCTTTTGGTTCTGTGTTTTGTTTTTAACAGATATCTATTTTTTTAAGAGAAGATCTTTTAATTTCAGCTAAATGTGTCTTTGGGAAGTAAACTCTTGGGACCTTCAGACAGTAACCAAGGTCTCCTAATTGAAACTAAAATACCTACGTGGGACTAAGCTGGCACTTGAGTGGTGACTTGCAAGCCTGATTACATGAAGTTCAGTATGAGAAGTGGCTCTCTAACAGCTGGAGCTCCCTGACAATGGAATGCATCCTTTCACCACAAAACGACTTTCCTGCATGTCCTCTGGGTGCCTAGTGAGACACTGTAGAGGACAACTCACAGATGGCGAGGAAGGTTGACTATAGGGTCCTTATCCATACACTGGGTCACCGTTAGTACACACCACTGAGTAGCCAAGAATCTACCTGCTGCACAGAGACAGCAGGAAAAGGGGGCCCAGCTTAATTATGTTTTCTTGCAAATTAGGTGCTGTGACAACTCAGGCACTGAAACACACACAGTATCTGTGCTTCATTAACAAGCTGGAGGAAACAAATGCTAATAATTGATGGATGCATGAGAGTGAGGCATTGGGAAAACAGCAGCAGAGTTCTGCCTGCCAGCTCTCCCTCTGAGGCAGTGACTAGCATTCTATAGCTCACAAAAGAAAGATCTATAGAAACAGATTCTGCCACATGTAGGTGCTGCCCTTGACCCTTGAGGAAGGAAGCTGATGAGGATGTGGGTCTCCATGCTTCTAATTATCCACAGGTGCTAGCCCTGGGCCCCTCTGGACTGGGGAGGCAGCATATGTCACAACAGGCAGGCTTCCCTGACCCATTTACCAAGGAACCAGTAAGATTGTGAGCTGTGAATGGGTCCAGACCAGGAACGGCAAGGGACAAGCAGCCCTGCCATTAGACACTTTGACCCAGTAGACTCAACCTTGTTCAAAGTGTCTCTGGTAAATCAGGAGACTGAATGGGACCTCTGGAAGCCCCAGTAGGAGAATCATAGCACGGATCTCCAGGGTGTGGGAGCAAAGGCATGCCCTACCCATGGATATCTCTCCTCCTTCCGAGAAGCCATTCCTGGCCTATTTGTTACTGGGCCTTGGCAGGGACTGAACACCTAACCAGGAGATATACAGTGACCATGGGATCTGAGTTTCCCATCATGAACTGGATGCTATCTGATCCTTCAAATCGATAAATTTGAATCTACACAAAAGCATTCTAACACCAAAAAGAAGCAGCATATGTGAGAAGCTGGAATTACAGTGGAACTCCCTGGCAGGAGCTGTAGCCACAGATGAGGAGAGGAGGTCACCAACACCCTTCGAGTCCATTATCTCCAGGCAACACTTCTAGCTGGCCAGTTATATGAGGACCAGCGCTCATAAAAGAGCAGAGCAATGGTTCTTGCACAGGGGCAATTCTGCCTCCAATGTCTGAAGACAATTTTGAGTGTCACATTTAGGGGAGTGCTATAGGCATCTGGTGGGCAGAAGCCAGAATGATGTTAAGAATCCTACAATACACTGGGGAGTACCACCCCCAACCTAACAAAGAATTATCTGACCCAAAATGTCAAGAGTGGCATGGTTGAGAAGCGTTCGAGAAGGAAAGAAAGAAGAGAGAAAATGAAGAAAACCAGAGATTAACATATACCCAACAAAAACATGCACATTAATAAACTTCCTCATTTCTACAACCAGTTACAAGGTCATAGTTGATATTTTTTCACGCATCTCATGTTTCTTCTGTGTGTATATTAATTCTCCTGGACATAGGAGTCATGCTTTCCCAAGATCCTCAGAAGAGTTTTACTACCAGAAAGTTTGAGTCCCTGTTCTACGTAATTACTTCTCTCTCCCTCTTCCTACCCCAGACCAGTTTCAGGGGACAATATACCTAGGACTCTGACAGGAATGCTTTTCTTACTGCCCAACAATCTGATCGAGAGATCCCTTGGCTCAGGGTCACTTTAATTTGTGCAAAAAATAAGTGTAGTTGAAATTTTCATTATATTCTGGCTCCTCATCTATGAATTCAGTTTTAGAATAACTCTTTTCATTTATTTAATCAATAAATATTTATTGAGCACCTACTATGTGTTAGATGCTATGCTAGTAGATATTACAAAAGTAAAAAGAGCAACTTCTGCCTGTCTTCACAGAGTTTAGGACTATGGTTCTATGATCATCACTATTATTTCCATCACGGGCTTATGGGATTGGGAGACCTCACATCTCATTCGGTTCTTTCCCTAAGAATCTATAACTCCACAGGTGACCCCTGCCCTGGGCCTAACCTGCCCAGCACCTACTGGTTGGGGGAAGAACCATGCAATGTCCCATTGGTTTTCACTGTCTCCAAAAGCTTTTTTCCACAGCTTTCCACCCTCCTGTACCTGGTTTGTGAGTTACACCCACCCCCCATTCTCTGCTTAGCCCAGGACACTGAAGGATGTACTAGGGAAAGACCGAATGCACACACTTAAAAAGAGAATGAAAATGTCAATTTCCTTCAAGAGGCCAGGATACCCTGCTTCTGATTTGTAAAGTCAACTAACCTAATATTCCTGTACTTCCCCCAGACCAGAACACTTTTCTCTGAGGTTTTTGGATTGTTCCACAGTGCCAGTTTCCAGATGGAGTCAAACCTGAATAGCTTCTGGCCTTCAGTTTGTCTAGGAGTGTCTGGTGTCTCTGAGGGGCACCCTGCCAGAGGCCCTTCTCCATGGGGGCCTGGGAACCTACCTGAACAAAAATATTAAAGCTGAAAAAGCTGTTCTAGAAGCTCAGCTTAAGGAGGAGGCATCTACAAGGGTGCCCTGTGCTTGCTCATTGGTTCAGTCCCCATTGCCTGGTCTTCCGGCTCCATGGCCCTGCCTCCTGTGATGGTTATCTATTGTGCTTCCTACCATCTCTATTTTTAACCTGTAGTTAATGTCATGAAATGACATCCTGCTACTCACTTTAAATCAGAACACTTGATATCTTTTTGTGGTTAATAGTGTACTCAGAATGTTGGAGTTTTTCACTTTTCTTGTGTTTATTTATTATTTATTCAGTAAATATTTATTGAGCATCTCCTCTATGCCAGGTACCCTTTTAAGCACTTAGAATTTACATTGACAGAGAAAGCAGGGACAGAAAATAAACAAACTGACAGAGGTACAAAAACATCAAAGAAAGGTAGGGATAGAGAGTGACCCCTAGATCAAGAGAGGGACAGGGAGCAGGGTCACACAGAGGCCAGGAAGGCTGTGAGAAAGGAAGGGACAAAACAAACTTAAGAAAATGAGGTGTCAGGCATGCCAAATCTGGGGAGAGAGCATTTCAAGCAGAGGGAAGAGCAAGTACAAAGGTCCTCAGGTGGGAAGACACCTGGCATGTTTAACGGCCAAGACAGCTGGAGCAAAGTCATCCCAGGGGCCTGTGTGAAATAAGGTCAGAAACATAAGCAGAATGCAAATCACATCAAATCACATGAGCCACAGTAGAGTGTGGATCTCACTCTGAGTATGATGGGAAACATCAGAGGAGTTTGAACAAGAAAGAGGCACGACCTGATTTACATTTTAAAAAAGAATTGCTCTGGCCACTGTGAGGAAAATCTCCTAGAGGGAACTAAGAGGGTGAACCGGGAGACCATTTAGGAGGCAATGGCAGATGTGTAAGAGGGATGATGACAACTTGGGCTGGTGGAGAAGATGATACCTAGTCAGGCTCAGGGTGAACCTTAAAGACAGCACTGAAAGAACTTGCCGATCATTAGACAAAGAGTAAAAGAGAAAGAGATGCATCAAGGATGAGTGCTGGGATTTGGCCAGGTGACATATTACTACAATCAGGTGGCACATTACTACAACCAGGTGACACATCAATACAATGGAGGAACCTGTGAGAGGCATAGTTTGGGGAGGATATGATGGGATACAGAATCAAGCATTTGGTTTTGTGAGACAGACATCCAGAGAGAGATGTCCAGAATTATGGTGAGAAGTCAGGTTTACAGAGGTAAATTTTGGGGGTCATCAGCATATACACAATATTTAAAGCCATAGACTGAATGTGACCCTCTAGTGAGGGTCTTTAGATTTAAAAAAAGTCCAAAGATTGAGTTGGGTTAGAGGTTAAGAGGCAAATGAGTCAGAAAACAAGCTGCCCATGAAGTGGGAGAAAAACTGGGTGTGGTGTCCTGGAAGCAAGATGTTTTTAAAAGTAATTTAAGAGGGAGCGATACAGAGGGCTTCAGCTCTATCAGTAATGTGTTCAGTCGTAAACAGGATAACCTCATTCTGACCTTTTCACATCTCATACAGGAATAAAATAATGTTTATAACAAAGGGAGAGACTGACTACTTCAAATGCTGCTGAGAGATCAAGTAAGACAAGAAAGAGAACTAAACCATTGTATTTGGCAAATCTCTCACTAGTGATCAGGATAAGAACATTTCCAAAGGGAGTCTGAAGACAAGAACCCCCTTGGAGTGGGTTGAAAAAAGAACGGAAGCTGAGAAGTGGCAACAGCAAACATGGAGAAGTCTTTTGAGAAATTCTGCTGTAAAGTAGAGCAGAGACCTGGAGCAAAAGCTAGGGGAAGACATGATCAAGGAAGTCTGCAGATGTTTCTTGCTTGTTTTAGGTTGTTGAGTTGAGCAAGAATTACAACATATCTGTAGGTCAGTAGAAAAGAACTAATCATCAACAATGCCAGCTTGTACACTGATATATACGGTTTCCTAGAACACTCACCCAGTCATGGAAGCCTGTATTACAAGGGACCTGCCCTCTAGAAGATAATTTAGTTTTTCTTGTGTTCCCCCTCATAAGTTTTCTTTAAGAATAAAAACTTTGAACTTCTGGCCAAGATGGAGGTGTAGGTAGACACACTTTGCCTCCTCACACAACCAAAAGAAATACAACAAACTTCAAAACAAAAAAAACAACCAGGACTGCCAGAAAATCAAACTGTATGGAAGTCCAACAACCAAGGAGTTAAAGAAGAAACATTCATCCAGACTGGTTGGAGGGGCAAAGACAGGCAGCCGGGTAGAGAGGACGTGCAGCAAGGCTGCAGCTGGAGGACCAGGTGGGTGAGACGGCTGCTGGTGGTCCCACAGCTGGGAGGAACAACAGAGGAGCAAGATAGACCACACAAACCAGGGTTCCAGCGCAGGAAAAGAAAGCCTCAAAACCTCTGGTTGTAAAAACCTGTGGGGGTTGCAGTAGTGGGAGAAACTCCCAGTCTCACAAGAGTGTTCACTGGAGGGACCCACAAGATCCTAGAATGTACGGAAACCCACCCACCTGGAAATCAGAACCAGAAGGGCCCAATTTGTTTGTGGGTAGCAGAGGAAGTGACTGGAAGCCAGCTGAGAGCCAAGCAAGGGGCACTGTTCCCTTTCTGACCTCTCCCAGACATACAACACCACAACACGATGACATGAGCTGACTGGCCCTGGTGAATCGTAAGGTTCCACCCCTTACAATGTAGCAGGTGCTCGGAGACAAAGAACTATGGCCCAAATGAAAGAACAGATCAAAACTCAAAAAAAAGAACTAACTGAGGAAGAGATAGCCAACCTATCAGATGCAGAGTTCAAAACACTGGTAATCAGGAGGCTCACAAAAATGTCGCAAAAGATAGGAAGAAGTGAAGACTGTGCAAAGTGAAATAAAGAAAAATATATAGGGAACCAACACTGAAGGGAAGGAAACAGGATTCAAATCAACAATTTGGAGCAGAAGGAATAAATAAACATTCAAATGAAACATAATGAAGGAACAAGAATTCAAAAAGGATGAAGAGAGGCTTAGGAACTTCTGGGACAACTTTAAATGTTCCGACATCGGAATCATGGGGTACCAGAAGAAGAAGACAAAGAGCAGGACATTAAAAGCTTATCTGAACAAATAATGAAGGAGAACTTCCCCAAGCTGGCAAAGGAAATAGACTTCCAGGAAGTCCAGGAAGCTCAGAAAGTCCCAAAGGAGCTGGATCCAAGGAAGCACACACCAAGGCACACCATCATTACATTACCCAAGATTAAAGATAAGGAGAGAATCTTAAAAACAGCAAGAGAAAAGGAGACAGTTACCTACAAAGGAATTCCCATAAGGCTATCAGCTGATTTCTCAAAAGAAACTTTCAGGCAAGAAGGAGTTGGAAAGAAGTATTCAGAGTCATAAAAGGCAACGGCCTATATCCAAGAATACTCTATCCAGCAAAGCTATCCTTTAGAATGGAAGGGCAGATAAAGTGCTTCCCCGATAAGGTAAAGTTAAAGGAGCTCATCATCACCAAGCCCTTACTATACGAAAGATTAAAGAGACTTATCTAAGGAAAAGAAGAAAATCAAAAATATGAACAGTAGAATGACAACAAACTCACAACTATTGACAACTGAACCTAAAAAAAGACTAAACTAAGCAAACAACTAGAACAGGAACAGAATCACAGAAATGGAGATCACATGGAGGGTTATCAGTGGGGAGGGGGAGGGTTCAGAATGGGGGAAAAAGTACAAGGAATAAGCAGCATAAATGGTAGGTACAAAATAGACAGGGGGAGGTTAAGAATAGTATAGGAAAGGGAGAAGCCAAAGAACTTCTATGTACAACACATGGACGTGAACTAAGGAGTAGGGGGGACCGTTCGTCAGAGGGGGGTACAGGGCAGAAGGGAATAAGGGGAAAAAATGGGACAACTGTAATAGCATTATCAATAAAATATACTTTTAAAAAGAATAAAAACTTTAAGGTAAAATTTCACTAAAAAAAAAGAAAGAAAGAAAAGAACTAATCAATCTCCCAGGAGAAAAGGAGTAAATGGAAATGCTGCAAGTTTGAGTAGAGAAGAGAGAGGGAGACCTGGTCTACAGGTGGAGGCCCCAGGCTTCGTTGTGCAGGGTCTGCTCATTGTTATACAGGACGGAGAATGAGTGCAAGACTCTGTACAGGATTGAGAACAAGGCTCTCAGAAGCACATAGATTAATAATAGATCTGGTGATGGACAAATATAGTCCCATTTGGATTTACTCTACTATTTTCTTGAAAACATTAAAGGGGGGTGATCAGTTGACAAGATGGGGCGGCCTTCTGTAGATTAAGGAGAAAGCAAACAAAAGTTAGAAAGAATCTTACAGACTTGAAGAGCATAATAAATAAGAACATATAGTAGGAATGCTAGACAGAGCTGAGGTTCACTTGAGCTTAGTGGTATCAATTTAATGTGTGCTGGTTTTTCATGCCACTCGTTGCTGATCACAGACAGAGGTGAAGGAGCAGATGTGAGTTGAGCCAGTGCTGATGTAAAGAGAAGGGTGAGGCATAAGGGGTTTCAAGATGTAGGTAAGTCCGAGGGGTTAAGCACAGATCCTCAAGTCCTCTGCCCTCGTGGAAAGCTCCCTTCAGGAATTTTTTTCTTTCCTAAGAACCTCAATGAAGGACCAACCCAGTTTGTCAGGGAATGTCTTATAGTATTGAACTTTAAAAGGGAAGGGGTTGGGGCTAGGTCTCTTTTCCCTGGAAGCTCCTCGGCCCTTTATGCAGCTACCGCTTCCCCAGGGGCCAGCACAACCCACCAGGAAGAATAGGAAAGTGAAAATTGCCAAGTCACAAAAGCTGGGTTATCCCCACCACCACCATCCCCAAGCAAATAGGGGTCTCTTGTGGGTTTTCCCCTAGAAAAATCAAGAGCTGTTCCACGGTAACTTTCTCTATTGACCTGACATTGGGTGAGACATTGGGGTGAGCTGGGGGCACTCCGTGAGCAGGTGCAAGCATGAGCTAGAGAAAAACAAATGATTTATCTGTTCCTCCATCTGCTAGAGCCACAGACGCTTGGGTTGCACTCTTCATTTCAACAGAATTTGACAAAACAAACCAGCCACTCTGCCATTCAATAAAAGTGACTTAGGCCTTGGCTTAAATCTATCACTACTTGTGTGCAGAAGAGTCAGAAGAACTGGTGCAAAGACAGGTGAGGCTCAGCTTTGGCAAAGGAGATGAAACAGATGTGGAAAGTAGGGGGCAGCCAAGCAAAGCATTGGTTGCAGGTATGTGATTGATAGGCTGGTCCCTAAAAAACGACTCCATAGGCTGGCTCCAGTGCCCCTGCCCTTTGCTGTGTCTACCTTGACCCCAACCGGACAGCCAGTGCTCTCAGGCTGGTCCCCTTGTGGGGGCCACACTTGCCCCGCCTCCCCAGCTGGCCTCCATCCCTCCCCTCCCCATCCCTAATCAGAATCAATTTCCACTTCTTCTAAGTACTCATAGGAGACTAGTGTTAACCTGATAAATTAATTCAAGCTCATGCAAATTATAGCTTAATATGTTACCCTTCCCAGACAACATTCACATTTTTAAAAGCGGAAGACGGGAGTACCTTTCTCAGCCCTGCTGAGGTCAGACGTGGAAGGTCCATCTGTTCCTTCTGATAATCACACACTACAGGGGCCAAGTGGCACCAATGTCAAATCTCTCCATAAAACCAGGAGATTTCCATCTTAAGAAAATATGTTTATAATGCACTTGGTTATTGCCTATATTACTCTAATACATGCAGATGAAATTCTCTGTTCAATCAAAATGAACCTATAATAGTTTGCTTAATTTCCTCTTCTGTACCAGGGAAGGTGAGTTCCCCAAGACGAGAAGAGAGAATAGGAGGCATCTGCCCATCGCCAGCACAGGGGACCTGGGCCCATGACTGGTGGCCCTGCCCAGGCCACTGCAGGGCCCCCAGTGCTGGTCTGGGTGCCAGGCAGGGAGGTATCAGGCAAGAGCTGTGCCAGCAGCCCCTATGTTTCTGGGAGAAGCAGAGGGGAGACCCAGGCTGCCAGAGGAGCCAGCTACAGAAAGAGGTTCTGGCATGGCATATAACTGTCACCTCCCCAGAAAACTCTGTGGCAGTGTGTGTGTGTGAGTCTATGCATCAGGGAACCAGACCTGTTGATGTCTAGGGTTGTCACAAAAAGCCCGAAGAAGCCTGGTACAGGTATGGTAGTTACGGCCCAAACAGGCTTTCCCCAATTCCTCTCAGCTTTCCTTGGTCTGTGAATGAATAAAAATCCAGCCTCCTACTTTTCCAGGCATCCACAGACTGCCCTCCCACCCCAGAATGGAGAGATGCTGACCCCTGCGGCTCCAGAGGAGGCAGACACAGGGACCAAGGCAAGGGTTGCTGCCCAGGGAGCTCCTGGACAGCCTGGAGGCCCAGACTGAGCAGCAGACAGGGAGGGGCTACCCATGCAATGACAGTACCCACCAAGGCTCACAGCGACCTCTGTGTGGCCTCCATAAACACCCACCCACCCACCCACCCATCCATCCATGCAGTCAGCTGCTATTTTAGTCGAAGAAACCATCAGGCGGCCCTGCTCCAGGACACAACTGCTGCCTTCCAACGGGGGTGGGACACATCAGTCCCCAGGCAGATACATTCCCTGCTCACTAGTGAGCTGGGGCTTGGTGTTAGTGTGAGGAAAGTGCCGTTAGGGATTAAGGGAGAGTCCAGCATTTTCCTGTAAGGACAAAGCAAAGGGCTGCGACCTAGTTCCCAGTCAGGGGTGAGGAGCCAGAGCACCCCCCACTGTGCCCACCCCCAGGCCAGTTGCCTTGTTCCTTCTCCTGAGTTAATCTTCCACTAAATGTCTCCATGCTTCTGGAACTTCAATTACAGCCCCCTCCGCCCTCAGGCAGATACTGCCACGGTGCAGACGCAGTTTAAATGATCACACACAGCTTTTTTCATGTGCTTCCTCATGCTGGCACTGTTTTCCCACCTCAGGGCCCCTTTCAGGTTTTCCCTCCTTCTTTCCTCTCCAAAGAGCTTGGCACGACAGTTTCCCCTGCACTTGGACCTCCGAAGTTTCTTCTCCCTGCACGTTCTTGTCTCAAGGATGCTTCCTGGTTTATGCTTCTGGTTTCCACCTCCCGGTTAGCCGACATTTGATTTGAAACCCTTTCGTGCTTTCTGCGACTCCCCAAGATTCAATGATCCCCAGCACCACTTTTTATCTTAAGTGCGGACACACACACCCATACCCCAGAGATGCCCCATCTTGCACAAAGCCCAGACATTGACTCCTCTTGATTTTGGCTTCTGGGTTGAAGGCCTGGCTTGCAGAAGCTTCAAGTCATACCACAGGCCCACCCCCTGACTTCACATGCCTCTCTACCTTGGAAATAGAAGATGGAATAGGAACACTTCTAGTGTTTGCATTACTTTTGAAGGACGGAAAGAAGACCCTAGAAAGGTTGGTATCCCAGCTCCAAGAAAGGCAGTTTTACCAGGTGGTCTGCCAAGACCCCAGGGCTCCTACCACCTCCCTCTCATTCCCAACAGATGTCCCTTCCCTTTCCTCTTTGCCTTTGTGGCAACAAGATCAACAGACTTTACGAAGGAGTAACTCAAGGCTGAATGCTGCCTGCATGGCTGCAACACGTTTCTCCTGCAAGTTTGTTAGAAAACAGCGACCAGGAAGTGAAGCTCCAAATGCCCATTCAAGCCTTCTTCCCGAGCACTGTGTTACCTTAGCATGGTGGATGGGTTTTTTTCAGACTTCAAGTGCAGAAAAGGCTGCGTAAATCCTCTTTTATGATACATCATCCTCACAAAAGGGTATAAGGAAAGAAGAAATATTTAAAATATTGTCTGGCTGGCTGTCCTAACTCAGACCTTCCCTCATTTGACCTTAAAATATAAAACCGCAGAACAAAAATCAAAGACATCTGAGAACTGCAAAAACTAAGACTACCATTAACCTACTGTTTGAATTTAGGAGGACCCTCTGCTACCCACCAGGTCAGTGGAGCTGGAGTGGGAAACAGGTGGTAAGGCCAGGTCACTGTCCCTTAGGAAACGGGTCTCCCAACTTCCTCAGTGCAGCAGGTTGTGCTCTCAGAAAGCAGGCGCTGGATAGAGGCAGGAGCAGAACCGTTCTTACACAGGGTTCCCGGGAGCAAATCCAGGAGCACGAGGGAGGCGGGGTCAGCAAAGAGAGAAGCTGCATGAGGTGGTGGTCTCCTTGAAGGCCTCTGCTCCCACAGAGAAACAGGGAGTACGCAAGAACTTAGAAAATATACTCCGTTATTTCCCTTCCCTAAAATATATATATATATATACCTAAAGATATATAACATCCTAGCTAATGCATAAGAAAATGAAGTAAAAAGCATGCAAATTGGGAAGGAAAAAAGAAAACTTTCTTAGTTCACAAATGACATGATCGTCTATGTAGAAATCCAAAGGAATCTACGAGGTTGTAGGGTACAAGGTAAATATACAAAAATCAATTGCTTTCCTATGTATCAGAAATGGAAAGGGAATTTGAAATTAAAAACACATGTACATTAGCACCTTCAAAAATGAAGTACTTTGGTGTAAAGCTAAAAAATATATACGCACAACAGCTAATGAAAATTAGAAAACCGTGATGAACAACACCAAAGAGGAACTAAATAAATGGAGAGGTGTTCATGGATAGGATGTTTCAATATTGACAACATGTTAGTTCCTCCCAATTTGACCTATAGATTTAATGCTATATCACCAATCAAAATTCCAGCAAGTTATTTTTATTTTAAAATTTATATGTAGAGGAAGAAGATGCAGTGGTCAACACAATATCGAAGGAAAAAAACAAAGTTGGAAAACTGGCACTACCCAACTACAAGACTTACTATAAAGGCACCATAATCAAGACAGTGTAGTGTTGGCAAAAGAATAGACAAATATATCCACAGAACAGAATAGATAGCCCAGAAATAGACCCACATAAGTACAGTCAACTAATCCTTAACAAAGGAACAGCCTTTTTAACAAATGGTGCTGGAGCAACTTGATATCTGCATGCAAAAAAAAAAAAAAAAGTATATATATAGACACATACCTTTTACCCTTCACAAAAATCAACTCAAAATGTATCACATACCTCAATGTAAAATGCAAACTATAAAACTCTTAGAAGATAACATAGGAAAAAACCTATATGACCTTGGATATGGCAGTTACTTTTTAGATACACGACCAAAGATGTGACCCATGAAAGAAAGAAATAATAAACTGCAATTAAAATTAAAACTTCTGCTCTGAAAAATGCAATGTCAGGAAAATGAGAAGACAAGTCACCAACTGGGAGAGGATATGTGCGAAAACTAAGCATGCTCTCATCATGTGATCCAGCAATCACGCTTCTTGGCGTATACTCAAGCAGTTCAAAATTTATGTCCACACACAGACAAACTGCACACTGATGTTTATAACAGCTTTATTCATAACTGCCAAAACTTGAAAGCAACCAAGATGTCCTTCAGTAGATGAACAGAATCATGTACTGTGGTCCATCCAGACGATGGAGTGTTATGCAGTGCTGAGAAGAAATGAGCTACCAAACCATGAAAAGACACAGAGGAAACTTAAAAACACATTACTGAGTGAAAGAAACCAATCTGAACAGACTACATACTGTATGATTCCAACTATATGACATTACGGGAAAGGCAAAAACTGCAGCGACAGTAAAAAGATCAGTGATTGCCAGAGGTTAGGGAGGAAGGCGGGATCAATTAGCGGAGCACAGAGGATTTATAGGGCAGTCAAAATACTCTGCCTGATACTGTCATGGTAGATATATATCATTATACATTTCTACAAACCCATAGGATATAAAAGCCAAGAGTAAACCCTAGTGTAAACTATGGTCTTTGAATGATAGTAATATGCCAATGCCGGTTCATTAACTGTGACAAATGTATTGCTCTTTTGCTGTGAACCTAAAACTGCTCTAAAAAATAAAGTCTGTTAAATATTTTTATAAGCTATATAACTAAGTTAAGATTAGGGAAAGTTACTTGCTGACCAGTGAAGTCTTCTAAATATAAATCTAAATTGCTGTAAATATGATTGCAAACTAAATATAAATGTCAGAAATCATTTTTTGAAAGAGAAGACATGTAATGTAAAAATAATAATGTTTTCCAATGGGCTAATAATTCGGACCAATAGTACTGCTGGAAACAACTAAAAATTCCAGAAAGGTATTTACTAAATCTGTTTAAAGGCAGAGGAGGCCTGACAACAGACCAGGGAGGTAACAGGTCAAATATAAGTGAGGTTGGAAACCCAGTCAAAGAAACAGAGCAATAAAGCAGTCTTTATTGTTCTGAGGATGTCCGTCTACCTTTGCAAACATGAGCTTCACTTTTGACATCGAACTTCAGTGCTTGAACTAGGCAAAGCGGCAGATGTCACATCAACATTTACGCAGTGACCGAAGGGTCACTGACATAATAATCAGACCCCCAAAGACTGTATCCTCAAGACAAGGGCGAAGTAGAAGTAAACAGCCCCTGACCAGCACCCTGGAGTGCCAGTGGGAAAGTCGCTTTGACACAGATCACAGAAACTTACCTGAGAAGTTACAAACACAAACAGCTGTTAAGCAGATTTGTAGCTGAAATTCACATAATTTGGTTGGGGATATTAAAAAAAAAAAAACTCATGGCATGAATTTAATTTAACCTGATTCTAGTTTGGTAGTTCCCCTAAACATGCAGAAGTAAAAAATAAGTCCTCTCTGAAGAATGCGCCTTCATGCTATGCCTCAAACAGTCTCTAAAAATAATATATATGAGGGCAATGATATTCATACAGTCAAAACTAATAAAAGTTAAAGGAATGAGAACCAGCAGAGACAACAAAAAGCAGAAACAGATCCACAAAGACTTCAGGTACTAGAATTATCTGGCTAGATAAAATACAATCACCTTTACTATATTTAAAGAATGAAAGACAAGTTTTAAATATCTGCAATAAATCTCTGTAAGGGAACTATAAAAGTTAGAGCATTTTTTTTTAATAAATAGAATGATTAGGAACGTCGTGGAATAAAAACAATGGATAGGTGGATATAACAGCTGACAGACATAATAGCTAACTAAAGAACTGTGAATGAGGTAAGACAGAAGAAATGATTCAGAACATAGAACAGAGTCCCAACGGGAAAATGGAGAGAGAATAGAGGAGTAATATTTGAAATTACAATGGCTAAGAATTTTCCAAAATTAATGAAAGACACCAGTACACTAATTTAAGAAGCCAAACAAATCCTAAGGATGAATAAAAAGAAATCCATACTTAGTTCCAACATAGATAAACTGAAGAATATCAAATAAAAAAAATTTTTAATCCTAAAAGACACATTACTTCAAAGGAGCAATAGAGTGATAACCAGTTTCTCAACAGCAACAGTGACACTCGGAAGTCACAATGTTATTTTCGGCGTACCTAAAAGAAGCAAGTGGACATCTGGAATTAAATTTCTGGCAAAAAAAAAAAAAAGGATCTTTAAAAAATGAAGGCGCAAGAAAGACATGTTCAGACCAATAATAACTGAGAATTCACCAGAAGCACACCTCAACCAAAGGAAATTCTAAAGGCTGTATTTCAGGTAGAAAGCAATCCCAAACAGAAGGACTAAAATTGAAGAAGAAATGAAGAACTCAGAATACAGTGAATATGTGGGTAAATTTAATTACTGCCTACCTAAAACAATAGTTTTAAATGCCTCAAGGAATAAAAAATAATAATTAAAACATATGACAACAATAATATACATTTAAGGCAGCAGTATGGTGAAAAACCTAAAATAGTCTTATACTATCAGAGGACATTAAAGATATCAATTAACTGCAGACTTTGGTTAATTAAGTACACATATAATAATTTCTTAGATAACCACCAAAGAAACACAAACAGAGGAAATGTTTCCAAACTGGCTGAGAAAAAAATATTTTTAAAAATCCTCCATAAATCCAAACAAATGCAAGAAAGGAGAGTAAAAGAAACATAGAACAGGACCAACAAATGGTAACCACAAATAAGGTGGAAGATTTAAATGCAAACATATCAGTAATTACAATAAATGTAAACGGACTTATTGTACCAAATAAAATCAAAGCTAGTCAAGCTGGATGGACATGGACAACGGTGTGGGGATCGACTGTGGGGGCAGGGAATGGGCTGAGCGGGGGAGGGCAAAGGAGGAAAACTTGGGACGACGGTAATAGAATAACAATAAAAATAAAAAATAAAAATAAATAAAACCTCACCTCTTCAACCGCTCTGGGCAGCGGAGTGCAGCCGTGGGCCGCATGATCTGTGGGCAGAGGAAGGTCGCCAGCTCCGTTGTTCCGCAAGCACGTGAGACACTGCAAAGGCGCCGCGCATCAGCGCCTCCACGCACCACAGAGTTCGCAGAGCAGCAGGGCTACATCGAGGGACTCCTTAAGAACATCACCCATCGCCCAGGCTGTGGCGCGCTCCTAGCCAAGTGGTCTTCCGGGATCCGTGCAGGTTTGAGAAGTGGACAGAGCTGTTCATCGCCTGCGAAGGAATCCACATCGGCCACCTCATGTACTGTGGCAAGAAGGCTCAGCTGAACGTTGGCAATGTTCTCCCGGTGGGCATCATGCCCGAGGGCACCAACATGAGTCATCTGGAAAAGAAACCTGGTGACCAGGGTAAGCTGGCCCGAACCTCCAACAACCATTTCACTGTCATCTCTCACAATCCCAAGACCAAAAAGACCCGAGTGAAGCTACCCTCAGCTCCAGGAAGGTCATTTCCTCAGCCAACAGAGCTGTGGTCGGTGTGGTGGCCGGAAGTGGTCACACTGACAAGCCTATCCTGAAGGCCGACTGTGCCTACCACCACAAGCAGAGATGCCCCTGCTGGACACAAAGTAGTTCTCACGGCTGACCGCCAGAGTGGGCATCTACGGGGAACCTAGGCTGTGCAGGAGAAAGAGAACTAGGGCTGAAGGCTCAGTAAATTTGTCCTCCTGCCAAAAAATAAATAAATACATACATACATAAATAAATACCTCGCTATATCAATCTTGCAAGAATGTGTCAAAACCGTAAGGATATAGAAAAGTTGAAAATAAAAAATAGTGTTTATATAGGCATTTGCTTAATAATTATTTAATACCAAACATGTACTTTATGCATTTTCTTTAATATCACAATAAAACTTTCTAAAGTACTGTACATATTTAAATGTTTCTAATACTTAAAGGTAATCAGTAACATAATTTAAAATAGGACGTATTTTCCAAATCACTGAAGAATGTAAAAGGATATAAAACATATTCCATATAGCTCAAGATAGAAAACAAATAAAAAGCAAAGAAGCATAAAAATGGGAAGCATAAAATAGGTAGCAAATATAAAAACAAATAAATCAATCATGAAATAAATATAAGGAGCTTAACTACCCTAGTAAAATAAAAATATTCTCCAAATGTACTACAAATTCAAGTCTTACTCTATGTTCCTACAAGAAATAGACATAAAGGAAAATAGCAAAAGAAAAAAATTGTTGTGAAATAAAAGAATGAGTAAAGATCTTTCAGGCAAGTGCAAAACAATGAAGCACAGACGTGACTATTTAAATTCTGAAAAGCAAAAAGCATTCAACAAAACATAAAATGTCACCTTATATTTACGAAAGTTACAATCCACAATGAAAATATAATAGTTGTAAATTTTTACATGTCAAATAAATCAGCGTCAAGCTATAAAGAGCAAAAATTGTTGGAAACACACAGGAATATTGATAAACACATAATTGTAGAATACTTAAACACCACTCTTTCCTGATAGATTAAGAAAGTAAAAATATGTAAAGACAAGGGATATGAATAATAAAATTAACACGATTGAATTAATAGAAATGCATCAAACCATGTACCCTATAATCACCAAATACACCTTCTTTTCATGCGCCCACGAGACATTCATAGAAGTTGATACTGAGCTACAAAGAAGCTCTAATAAGTTCCTGAATGCATATATTATATAAGCAACATCCTCTGACAACATAATGAAAATAGAAATTGATAACAAAAATGTTTAGGTAAAAAAAAAAAAACTAGAAATTTAAAAACACTTTCCTAAATTAGATCTCTCGAGAGAAAATTAAAAATAAATAAACAGATATACAGATGTATATATAAAGTGTTATTTATATTAGTGGAATATTTGAAGTAACTAAAACTCAACAACAAAGGTATGGTAAAAAATATATATATATTATGCTACTTCTGTTAGGCAGCTTATAGGAAGTTTTACCAAGAATTTTAATGGCATGAAAAAAAACCCTCAAGATGTAATATTAATGGCTAAGAGTGGTAATGAAATCTACACATATATTACATAACATAATAATTATTATAGATAACATCAAGTATCCATATGTGTATGTCATGTGTTGTGGACTGCAGGTTTGTGTCCTGCAAAAATCATATGTTGAAGCCCCAAACCCTGATTTGGAGATGGGGCCTTGAAGGAAGTAACGTGTAACTTTCATAATTAGAGTAGAGGATGGATATATAATCAGCAAAAGAAAGAAAAAAGACTGTACTATTAATGGAGAAAAGGCTGAATCTGTCCACCTTATACTGGGAAAAACTGCTTTCAGGTAATTGACACAGGACACCTGGTCAATGAAAAATTATGCAGAAGCTAAAGATTTGAGAACTTGGAACAAAGAGTGGTAAAGATGAGAGAGGAGAATTTTCTGCTCTTCTTTGCAGAAAATCTTTTTGAGTTTTTAACACAGAGGGAGGGAGGGAGGGAGGATATCTGCCAGGAGTTTTCATTACATTTTCTCTTTTAAATTTGTAACATCTATGCTACGAGAAAGGCCATTATAGCCATTTTACAGATTACAAGACTTAGTTCAGAGAAGTTAAGTTAGGGCAGTGACAAAACTGGTACACAAACTCTGGTCCTGTGATGTCAGTCCCAGTATTCATATATAAAGCTGCCCGAAAGCATTTGTGGCTCAGGAGCAACTTTGGAATCTCCTACTAAATACTGGACCAAAGCTGAGATTTCACATGGAGTTTCTATACCCTGCTAAATATTTCATTGGGCCTCTGTCTCAGTATTGCCTAAAATGTATGTTCTCATGAAAAAGTTGTTTCTGACCAATATTTGAAGACCATGGGTGATCCTCTGACGCCACAGTTCAGAGATACTTTGTCATGTACAAACTGGCCAAGAGACACTGTTGGCTTACTCTTAACACAACTCCTGGCTCCGTGGCCCACCTGCTGTGTGACCTTGAACAAGTTCTTAATCTCCATGAGCCTCAATTTACTCATCAATGCAATGGAATTAATGATAAGTATTTCAAAATATTATAGCGAGGATTACAGTTTCCAGCACAGAGTAGACCCTTAGTAAAGAAAGCTATTTCCATTTACAAATAAATGGTTTGTAAATTATCTCACATTTATTTATTAATTTGTTTATGTAAATGATCTCACCAAAGCTTCAAAATTCCAACTCACAAATGGCAAAACTGAGGCTTCGACAGTAATATTCCATTGTGTATAAATACCATGTTTTCTTTATCCACTCACTTGTTAATGGCTACTTACTTTGTTTCCACAGCTTAGCTATTGTGAATAGTGCTGCAATGAACGTGGGAATGCAGATATCTCTTCAATATCCTGTTTTCTTTTTTTTTCCTTTTTTTTTTTTTTTTTTGCTATATACCCAGATGTGGAATTGCTGGATCACAAGGTGGTTCTATTTTTAATTATTTGAGGAACCTTCATGCTGCTTTCCATAGGGGCTTTACCAGTTGACTCTCCTTCAGATTCTCATGTTTTACTACCCAACACAGCATCACTCCCTCAAATAGCATAAGAACACGTCATCCAGAGGAGGTACATCAAGGTTTTTCTCTTCTAATTGGGGCCTTTTCTAAATTGACAGCTTGGGCTCTGGTAATTGTTGACTAATCTGACACAAGCTTACAAATTAGACACATTTCATCTTGAAGAAAAGGTTGTTTCTGACTCCATTCCCTGCCCTCCTGTACCACTTCGAAGAAACTACAGGCAGTAGGGCTTAGTGTGGTGGTTCCCAAAGCTGGTTGACAATCAGCTGCTTCTCTTTCTAAAAATACAACACTCCAATCCCCTCCCCCATTATGATTTATTAGATGTGAAACGTGACCCAGGAAACTAAATTTTTTTAACGTTTGGAAATCTAAACGGCTCACTATATACCTACCGGAATCATTAAAATAAAAAAGATTGACCAAACCAAGTGTTGTGGGGACATGGAACACCTGGAACTTGCCCCGACTGCTGATGAAAATATTAAAGTTAAGCATATCTACCGTATGTAGCCATTTTGCCACCAGCCATTTCACTCTAAAGCACCCAAGAAAAATGAAAATGAAAGAGCAAAAGTTACACATGAATGTGCACAGCAGCTTTACTAGTAAAGGCTCAGAACTATAAACCACCTAAGTATCCAGCAACGGGTGAACTATTAAATGAATTGTGGTACAACCATACAACCTAATACTCCTCAGCATATAAAAGAATTAACTACTGACACATGCAACAACATGGCTGAATCTCAAAATAGTTTTAGCGAATGAAAGAAGCGAGCTCCCTACCCCCCCAAATAGTATATACCATAGTGCTCCATTTATATAAAATTCTAGTAAATGCAGGCTACTCTATAGTGGCAAAAGCAGATTATTGGTGGCCTGAGGAGAGAACAGGGTGGTAAGGAGGGCAGTGAATGGGACTACGAGGGGCACAGTGAAATTACAGCGGTGATAATATGTTCATTATCTTCATGATGGCAGTGGTTTCACGGGTATAGACATGTCAAAACCTATCAAATTATATACCTTAAATATGTGCAGTTTATTGTGCCTCAATTTTTCAAAAATCTCAATGACCTGCAAGTAAAGAATCAACCTAACCCTAATGAGAAGTCCCTGGACTCAAGTCGCTGACCCCATGTACCAGCTCCACCACCCACCAAGTGGCATCAATCCCAGTTGTGTGCTTTAAGCACTACCCTGACTACCCTCAGGTCTCTCTCAAATTAACTCTTTATGGTGTTGTGACTTATATTTGTCTTCTATCCATCTTGAGTTCATTTTTGTGTGTGGTGTAAGTTGGTAGCTTTTTCACTTTCTTGCATGTAGCTGTCCAGATCTCAGAACACTATTTGTTGAAGAGGCTATTTTTACTCCATTTTATGCTTCTGCCCCCTTTGTCAAATACTAATTGACCATGGAGACATGGGTTTATTTCTGGGCTTTCTGTTCTGTTCCATTGGTCTAAGTGTCTGTTCTTGTGCACGTACCAGGCTGTTTTCATTACAGTGGCCTTATAATATAGTTCGATGTCAGGTATTGTGATCTCTCCTACTTTGCTCCTCTTTCTCAAAATTGCCGCAGCTATTTGGGGTCATTTATGGTTCCATACAAATTTTTGAAATGTTTGTTCTATATCTGTGAAATATGTCATTGGTATTTAATAAGGATTGTGTTGAATCTATAAGTTTCTTTGCATTATGCTAAGTAAAATAAGCCAGGAGGTGAAAAACATACCATATGATCTCACCTGTAAATTGAACCTAATCAACAAAACAAACAAGCAAGCAAAATATAACCAGAGACATTGAAATAAAGAACAAACTGACAGTAACCAGAGGAGAGAAAGGAGGGGGGAAATGGGGGAAAGAAGGGGAAGGATTGTCAAGGAACGTGCATAAAGGATCCATGGACAAAGCCAAAGTGGGTAGATTAAGGGTGGGAGGTGGTGGTGGGTGGGGCAGGGGAAAGTGGTGGCAGGAAAATGGAGACAACTGTACTTGAACAACAATAAAATAATTTTTTTTAATTAACTCTTCAGACAAAGATTTAAAATGAACATGGAGTTAAAAAATAAATTTACACTAAGTATTTTTATTTTGGATATTTCTGTTAACTCCTCTACCCAGGTGGCTTGAGAAAAGAATCTGTTGCTGTTGTGCACACAAGCCTTTATTGACCACCAGGAGGCGGAGTGCAGGGCTAGGTTCCCTGGAGCAGAGGGGTACAGGGGCAGGGACTAGATAAAAATGATTATAACACAATCCTGTCCCGGGGCAGTGTGTCAGAGTGGCTTGGAGCTTGGGCTCAGCATTCTGACAGCTAAATCAATAGCTTGGCAGAAGAAAGAAAAATATCACATTAGATACCTGAACTGTTCACTTTTTAAATAATTAGACTGTATCACATAGACAGACAGAGATTGGCACCAAAACTTAAATTAGTGAGCAGGAATATCAGCCTACAGATGAGAAAGCCCAGTGCCCAGTGCAGGGAATGTAAATAGGGAAACCTCACAGGGAGGAAATGGCGGAAAATAGGCCTGACAGGAACGTTAGATTTTTTAAATAGGACAGAGGCATGATCGGATATATGCTTCAGAAAAATAACTCTAGAAGATGGATTGAAGATGAGACGAGACTAGGGCCCAGTACACAATCAGGAGGTTTCTGCAATTTGAATTCACTAATTTGAAAGAACATAAGCACCTTATGTTCATTGCAGCATTATTTACAACCACCAAAATATGGTGGTAGCCCCAGTGTCCATCAACAGATGAGTGGATAGAACAACCGTAGGACATTTGCAAATTGAATACTACTGAGTCGTAAAAATGAAGAAAATCTTACCCTTTGCCACAGAATGAATGGACCTGGAGAACATTATGCTAAGTGAACTAAGCCAGTCAGAGAAAGACAAACACTATATGATCTCACTCATATGTGGAATCTAGTAAACACACTGAATTAACAATCAAAATAGAGACAGACTCATAGATGGAGAGCAGGGTGACAGCTAATGGGGAGGATGTTGGGGGTAGAGGGATTGAGCAAAAAAGAAAAAGGATGCATGGACATGGACAACACTGTGGTGACTGCAGGGGTGGTCAGGGGAAGGAGGGTATAAGGGGACTAAATGGTTATGGGGAAAATACAATAAAAAAATTTAAAATAAGTAAAAATTTTTAAAGATCATCTAAGACGTGGCTGATGAACTACTGACCATCTGGGAGGAAAAATTAATAATGTGGAAGTAAAAAAACAACTTAATTTGGTTAGCTTCTCTGGATTCTTTTTAAGGAATAAAAGTTTGAATTCATCTAATGTGTTAGTTAAGAACAAGTAATACATTTTATTTAATAAATAAAGAAATCTTTTAAATATACTTAACGTTGGGAAAGGAAGCCTCATGTACACTTTCTGTGGACCCCCCACTCAGTCACATAAGACTGGACCGTGGGCCTGGAACACTGCCTTAATGAGATAAAGAGCCCTAGCTGTCAGCTGAACTGACACCCTTTCCCTAAAAATATCTTTCCCTGTTGCAGACTCAATGTATGCTCTTTTGCTCTGCTTAAGCATGGGTGTCATATGGCATTGGCCAACCCTATTGCTATATCTGTCCCCTTTGGGGTCTTCTTGCTCCCACGATATTCCTCCCAAATTTTTATCCACCACTCATGGGTGTGGGACCAACCCATTTCACATCTCCAACCCTCCTACCAGTCTGGATGGATGTGGTTTCTCTAACTCCATAGTTGTCAGACTTCCATTCAACTCAATTTGTGATGATTCTGTATGATGTTTGTTCTATAGTGTAGTTGTAATTTTGATGTGGTTGTGTGAGAAGGTGAGTTGTGTTTACCTAAGCCACCATCTTGATGGGAAGTCTGGTAAAATTATTTTTGACACAGGATTTAAGATCATTCAATGGGGAAAGGGCACTCTTTTCAAGGAACAGTGTTGGGAAACTGGATATTCACATGCAAAAGAATAAAGTTGGATCCTCACTTTACACCATATACAAAAATTAACTCAAAATGAACAAAGACTTAAATGTGAGAGCTAAAACTATGAAACTCTTAGAAAAAAAAAAGCAAAGGAAAGCTTTATGGCATTGGATTTGGCAATGATTTCTTGAATAATATATCAAAAGCACAGGCAACAAAAGAAAAAATAAATTGGACTATATCAAAATTTAAAACTTCTGTACATCAAAAAGCACAATCAACAGAATGAAAAGCAACTACAGAATGGGAGAAAATATTTGCAAATTAGATAACTAATAAGGGGTTAGTATCCAGAATACATAAAGAACTCCTATAATTCAGCCATATATGCACGCACAAAAAAATTCTCAGTTAAAAAAATGGTAAAGAGTTTGAATAAGCATTTCTCCAAAGACAATATACAAATGACCAATAAGCACAAGAAAAGATGCTCAATGCTAATAATTAGAGAAATGAAAAAAAACACAGTGAGATACCATCTCACACCAATTAGGATGGATATTTTTTAAAAATGGAAAATAATAAGTGTTGGTGAGAATGTGAAGATATTAGAGCCCTTGTGCACTCTCAACGGGAATATAAAATGGTGCAGCTACTATGAAAAATTCTATGGCAGTTCCTCAAAAATTAAAAATAATGCTACCTTATGATCCAGCAATTCCACCTTTAGGTACACCCACAGGAACTGAAAACAGGGCCTCAAGCAGATATTTATATATCCATATGCAACACAGTATTATTTATGGCAGCTAAAAGGTAGATGTATTCATCAACAGATGAATGGACAAACAAAATTCAGTATATACATACAATGAAATATTATTCAGCCTTAAAAAATAAGAAAGTCTTGACACAGGCTACAACATGGATGAACCTTGAGAATATTTTGCTAAGTGAAATGGGACAATCACAGAGTGATTCACCTGTACAGACAGAATGTAGAACAATAGTTGCCTGAGGCTAGTGAAAGGCAATCAGGGAGCCATTTAATGGGTATAAAGTTTCAGTTTTGTAAGATGAAGACTTCTGGAGATTGGTTGCACAACAATGTGAATGCTCTTAACACTGCCGGGCTGGACACTTAAAAGTAGCTAAGATGGTGAGTTCTATTTGTATTGTAAAAATGGCCCCCCAAAGTGTCAACTGAGATTAAAGAAGTAATTGAAAGCGAACATTGAAAAATATGAGTATAAATATAAATATAGTCTCTATTACATATAAATATTGTCTCTATAAAATAATGTTATAACCTTATAGGGGTTTTAGGACCCATTGCCATAAATCATTCAGCCAGTTTATCAGATGCTACAGTATTTTCTAAAAGTTCAGAATTAAAATTTTGATTAAATGGCACCAAAAAAATGATTTTTAAGATAAAAATATTCGGATGAGAGGAAAGATCTTGGACAATAACTAAAGAAAGATGCGGAGTTGAGGGAAGATTTACGGATTTTGGTTTGGGGACACTGGGGGTATTTTTTACTCTTTTTTTTGTTTGTTTGTTTGTTTTCTTTGCTTGCTTTTGTTTATAAGAGAATAGAGATTTGAGTATGTTTATGGGCTAAGGTTAAATAACCAGTGGAGAGGAAGAGATAAAAAAGGGGCAAGGGATTGGGTGCAGAAGGAAAACTGAGAATACAGTTCAGGGAGGGCTTATGCAGATAGGCTGCCAATAGAAACATTTAAATGTACAGAATCCTCCTTCTCTCAGGCCAAACTCTTTGTCAGCAAGGACATAGCTGTTGTGGGGGAGAAAGCCAAAGCTGTGGCCATGTCCGTGAACAATGTCTCCGCCTGAGCTTTCCAGCATCAAAAAAGCCCATTTCTCTCAGAGACCTCCTCATGCTGATTCATTACCCTTTTAACCTGGAGAATTCTGATTACAGGGATGAGCTGAGAACCACCAAAGCCAGTTCCTCCCCCCATAGACCCCTGACCCTCAGAAGTGATCATGATTCCACGACATGATTTGGGACATTTATAATTTCTGCAAGCTAGCACCAATCAGTTTGGTCACTTCATTTTATTTGTCCCATTTAAGCATCACTGTAGATCTGTGGTCTTTCATAAACTTAACTTGTTAAATTTTCATAGTCATTATTTATTTTTTTGAAGCTCACATTATTACAGTTTAGTTTATCTCAAGTTATCATGCCCCAAACACAGAATCAGCTATCCTCCAAGGAAACTTGGCTCCTTTTTGTGGAAATGACAATAGAGGCCCAAATGTGTTCACTGGGGAAGTACATTATTTCAAATGAGCATATGAGGTCGTTTGGTGGCATCAGAGAAGAAATGATCTTAAGAAATTGTCTTTTTTTCCAAAAAGTATTGATATTTTCGATTTGCCTCTACTTTTACTAATTTTTTTTTTTACCTTGCTCTAAATTTATCATAGAGAGCAGGCTGACAACTGTCAGTGGGGAGGGGATGGAGGGATTGAGCAAAAAAGGAAAAAAAGAGAAAAACACTCATGGACACGGACAACAGTGTGGTCTTCATGGACACGGACAACAGCGCGGTGACTACTGAGGGGAGAGAGGGGGGGAGGAAAGTAAAGGGAGGATAAATGGTGAGGGAAGGAGACTTGACTTGGGGTGGTGAACACACAATACAACGTACAAATGATCTGTTATAGAACTGTGCACTTGAAACCTGTATAATTGTGTTAACCAGTGTCACCCCCAATAAATTAAATAAAAAGGAAAAATAAATAAATTTAATGTACCATGCTATATACTGTCATACCAAATCATTTGTCCAAATTATGCCCTTGCCTTCAAATTTTAAAGCTTCCTTTTTCTTTTCCTTTTGGACCTCTGGCTGCAGTACCAGAAGTAGTTCCAAAATGTCTAGGTCCATGTGCCATCCCTAATCAATGCTACTCAAGCACCAACTATTAAAAAAAAAAAAAAAAAACCAGCAATCCCAGCCTTCCATCAAAGAACCACCAAAAGGTATACGAGCTAAAGATACATGACATCTCAGAGTGAATCCCAAACTCATTGTCAGTGAGGACAGCTCCTTCAGGGGGAGAAGGATGAGGCCATGCCCAGGGGTCCTTCAACAATGTTTCTGCCATACGCGACAACAGAAACAAAGGGGAGGACAGACAAATTCCAGCTTCACAGGTTTTATATGAAAATCACCTCTAATTCTTCAATCTTATGATCATTAAGTCTTCTGTTTAATTCATATCGCAGGTAGCTTTAGTTTTAAACTATGATTTTTGGGGGAGAGGGGGTCAATTGATATGCATTGTTTTTGCCTTGTGCCACTCCAACTTTTCAAAATCCAATTAATATCAGAAAATGCAACTAAAACAAAATCAAGAATTATAAGTGATTTTTCATACTTTTCCCAAAAGTTCAAGTAGAACAATTTCCATAAAGCCTTTAATATTTATGCAATATTGGCTGTGCTCCTCAAGAGTTAAAACACTTTCAAACTCAACCAGTAAGAGATATTTAAGGCAAACACATTTCAGTCTCAGTGCTATGTTCACATTACATTCTCATAATACCTAATGTCCACTTCAGAAACAATCAGAATACATTTTAGCCATTTTATCTTTGCAACAAGAAAGCCAAATCCTTCCATGGTCTAAAGATTTCTGTTACTATAGTTTGAGTTTTGTGATCACTACTCAATCACAAGAAAGAGAAAATGTAGTCACTTTTTTCACTTTGTGGGTAGGACCCAGTTAGATCTACAAAGTAAGAAATTGTTTTGCCAAATCCAAATCCAATTAATTGGATATTAAAACTATGGTCAACCTGGGTGGGACTAAGTTCACTGTTTCTTTAAGAAATCTTCACCTATTAAATCCCCAAAAGCTTTAGTATTTATGATAAACTACTTCCTTTGAGGTTAATAATAGTAGTTTCTCATTTTGCACACTCAAGTAGCTCTAGATAAAGAGATTATCCTGGTTACCTGTTTTGTGCCTTTAAGCAAAGGAACACTAACTACCATGTGTCACTTCCATGAAGAGCCACCAGTCTCTCAGAGGGTCAGAGGCCGGCTGATCTAGCTGACTTTCAGTTCAACTTTGGGCAGAATCAGTCAGCCTCCCTTTGTGGGGCTCAGCTTCCTGAGAATTCCCTCATTTAAGCCAACAATGTCCTTTTTCTCGCTTCTCCTCTTTCAGAGACTGAAAAACATGCTTCTCCACCATGTCCAATCTGTTTCCTCCATGATCTCTCTTTGTCTCTTTCAGCTCAGCTAAGCCCAGCTACCATCTGGTACTATAGGCTGGACAGGGACGTCCCAGGAGAGCTCAGTCATCCTTACCAAATGCAGAAGTTGCAGAAACCATGGCCTCTGGCCAAGCTTACAAAGTAGGAGAGAGTGTGACCTTCCCAAACCGCTAACCCTGGAGATAAACTCTTTGATGATAATTATCCAGT
Organism: Mormoops blainvillei; assembly: GCA_004026545.1. NCBI lineage: Eukaryota > Metazoa > Chordata > Mammalia > Chiroptera > Mormoopidae > Mormoops > Mormoops blainvillei. The sequence goes on along the minus strand of PVJD01009106.1, from coordinate 25,693 downwards.
CCTGTGGTCATCTCCTCCTGTTATTCTTAACTCCCTTCCAGAAAGGGCATCTTTTTCTAAACCAAATTATGGTCAAAGTTAGTCACTTAACACTTTAGTTGAACTATCTAGAGACCATTTTAATTTAGTGTTTTTCATATACTACTTAAAAGTCACCTTTCTGAAGTATAAAATTATTTCTGAGACTCTATCCTTAGAAAGCCATTTTTAAACACTCATTTGGCTTGCACAAAAGAGTGAAAGCCAAGGTCACAGTTCTCAAAAGACTTTTCTGTAAAAACACATGTTAAAGTAATAACATAACGCAAGCTCTTCAATTTTCTTGTTCAAGTCAGCCCCCCTATCTTAAGCTGTTCCTATGGCTCATGCAACGGCCTTGACTAAAACATTCTCAGGGCCTCATTTTCTCCTTCAATTTCCTGACACTCCTTCCAAAACCTAACCATAGTGGTAGGGGATTGGTGCCAGTCATCCTTCTGGCCCCAACTATAATTTTTTTTGAAGATTCCAGACCAGCAAGAAGAAACACATTATATCAATATATTTCGCCAAGGATAGAGTTTCTTTCCTAAGAAAGAAACCACACAGAGACTCCCTTTGAGCAGATGCAGCAAATCTCAGCATGGTTTTCTTTGCCATCCAGAGCCCTTAATCAGCAGTGACATTAAGCACAAAGTCAGGGTCTTACCAGATCTCAGAAACTCATTTCTTGCATGCTCTTAGCTACTATGCTATCTTATTCAGACAGTTGTGCTTGTTATTATGCTACCGTCTCTCAGTTTCACATTCACTCTTTTATACTCTAATTTGTTTGTAATGGGGCTGGGACCCTGCAAATCACAACTCTGCTTTGCCAGCAGATGCCCTGTCAAGGCTCTACCAAAGGGGGGCGCTAGAGGAACTCTGGAAGGTTAAAGGAGGGAAAATGTTCACTTCCACTTCCTACCAGTGTCAGCCCCATGGCAGTACCTCACCCAGGCACCCACAGCTGGTTAGATTACAGTAAAAGTTGGTTCTGTTTTCCAGCTTCTTTCCATGCTCACAGAAGCAGCATCACTGTGCCACTCAGGGGTACCAGAACCACTGAGGCAGAGCCCCTCCTCCGAAGGTCTGAGTCCCAACAATGTATTGAATTGGTCAAAAAGTTCATATGTTTTTTTTTCCATAAAATAAAAGACACATTTTTCATTTTCACCAATAATTTTATTGATTTGGATATTTGGAATATGTCGGCTCTCTCCTGCTATTGGTTTCTAGTGGGTAGAGGCCAGGGGTGCTACTAAGTGTCTTCCAATGCCAAAGACAGCCTCACAGCAAAGAATTATTTGGCCAAAATATCAGTAGTACCAAGAAACTTCACAAACCACTTTGGACACATTCAATCAGTCACAGCACCTTCTCTATATGCTGCACAAATCTTTTTGTGTGTTTCTGTTGCGTTTTTACCATTCTTGAAATAATAAAACATAATAGCCAAAATGTTGCATATTTTCTCCCATCTTCAATATTTAGATGCACAATGATATGACAGCTGTCACAATACAATCCAACAAAATTGTTTCGAATGAAGATAAAAACAACTAAGCGCTACCAGAGCCATCGTATGGAAAAAACTAAATGAACTTTTTGGTCAACCCATTAGGATCCTCCTCAAAGCTTCTGGGTTCCGATGGTAACCCAGCCTCCCCCTATGGTTTCCCAGCCGTAGGGCGGTAGCTGCTCTATCCAGTTTCTGCCTCGGTGGTACCCCTGCGCTGCCTTCCTGCCTGTCTAGTCCTCCAACACCCATTTAATCAAGTCTCTATATCCAATTTATCCTAAGGAAGAAATAACTAGTGTAATTTATACTTTACCAGGTAGACCCTGACTGACAAAAAAAGTACATCCTTTTGTTGATGTTAAAACTTACCGCTTTCAAACACTGTGCCATTCACCATTTCATAGAATTCAGCTGGAATCAGTGAAGGAGAAGGGAAACTATTTCCAAACATCCCAAGCCAGGGATGCTAGACCTTGATCAGTTGGTAGGAAAATAATTGATCACATAACTGAGGAAATACCACCAGGTAGAAAATATCCAAGTGTCACAGAACTTAGGAACCCTACCCCACCATGAAAAAATACCCAGCTTTGTACATTTCTTACAGGGGCACCTTTGTCATCTTGCCCCTACACATATACTTCTATTTTTCCCAACACCCCCCCATTTGCCAGTCTCAGAATGAGGTAAATTTGTGAAGGCTGAAGTTACAACCACCCAGGGGGCGTGTGCCTTCTAAGTGAAATGAAATGAAATGCAGCATTTCTTAAAAAGCCAATTATTTCCAACCTGTTCCATTAGAGTCGAACATGGTAAATGAGCATATAACATATTGACTTTTGTGCCCTGTGGCATCTGGGCCATAAATGTCCTGCTTATCATAACACTCATCTCCATAGCTCTTGCAAATCAGGACCCTCCCCAGTACAGCACACGTCGCTTGTTCATAACTCAGTGTGGCAAGGAGCCAGGCTGCCTCATGTAACAGAGCCAGTGCCCCCTGCCCCTGCACTTCTGCACACACAGCTGGGCCTGCTGTCCCCACCCACCTGACCAGGAGTCATGAAGTCTGTCCACCTGCAAGAGGACAGATGGTAGACAGTACCATGTAGCCAATGCCATTTCCTGTGAGAAGGGAATCGGGCTGCCAAGGGTTTGCCCCAGGCAAGGAGACAGCGAGGGGAGCCCTGATAAAGCCCAGTAGAAAAACTTGCACTTTGATATCAGACCAACCATTCAAACCTTGGCTCTTTCACTTACTCACTGCAAGACTGGGGACAACTTATTTAATCTCTCTGAGCCTCAGTTTCCTTCCCTGGAAAATGAAGCTGATAATGCCTTTTATATGGTTGTTGTGATGATTAATGTATTGTATCGTATGTAGAGCGACTTATATAGTACCCAGTACCATAAGAACTTAAGAAATTGTAGGCATTATTATTTTTCCAAAATGAATATTAGCAATCTATATTGCAGATTGTAGAGGGACTGTGCTTTCAATGCATCTCTTTACCATTTTGTGCTTTAGGTATAATGATAAACAAAGAGCAAAAAAAGTAAATTTCCTGAGGCCTTTAAAATGATCATTTGCAGCACCCCCTCTGGAAGGTGCACCCCCTCACACTCCTGTCTACCTTGAGCCACCATCCTCCCATCCATTGCTCCCTGCATAACTCCTAGAAAGCAGGTGAAAATGAGTTGCCTGAGCTCTTCTTGTAACACACTCTCCACTCCAGACAAGTGTTCTCCATTTCCTGCTGTCTACTGGGTGAATCCTAATGGCTCTGCTCCCGATGATCAGCCAAGAGAAGAGCCTCTGCTCTTTCCAAACCCAGCAGGGAGGCCCAGGCATCTAGCTGAGGTGCATGCAATGCCCTCAGCTCAGCCCCTGAACCTTTACACAGGTGTGGCATTTGCAATTCGGCAGGAAAGCTGCATAATTACTTAGAAAAAGTGCCTTCTGATTGTTCCTTTCTCTGCAAGTGCAATCTCTCCTAATAACATCATCTAACTGAATGCTCCTAATTCTGTTGGAATGCATTTTAATTATCACTGCTTCTTATGTTGGTGAGCTGTCGCTGGAGTTTTTGATTTGTGATGGAACACAGGGAAGCCATAAAGTATTTTGGTGACAGCTCCCTGATTAGGCAGCATTGCAGCAAAACAAGTTGTCACAATAAAACTGATTAATCAAGTTGTCAGAGTAAAACAAATTAATGCCACAAAACCTTTGCTAGAAATTACCTCCATATCTTGTGCTATATGACTGATGTATTCCCTCAATTAGTAGAAACTTCCATCTCATGAGTACTTTCAAGTCTGTACTTGGGATCTGAGTTGGGCTAGTGGCCCTGTGATAGAGAAATAACTGAAAACACAGAGATAAAAATGTCTCCAAATATGGAGAAGACAGTCACTGACTTGATTTTCAGAGATGCTTCATTCCTGCCTAACTACTTGGGAGACTATTAGTACATGAAATATAATCTAGAGCTATGAAGATTTGATGTAAAAATAAATACAAAGGCCATTGGCTACAATGCGACCAGTGGGTCTGGAATGAATTTATTAAGATGTTTAATCACAGTTGTCTGGCTAGAAGGACACTCTGCAGTTCTTCTTGTATATTTTGTCCACACTGAAGATGTCAATCACAACTCATTGTAACATAAATGGTGATGTTTGGTTATACAGAGCCCCAGGCCCTCACAACCAGAGGTGATTGGGCCAGGGGAGGGCATGACCCTGATCCTCATATAGAAGGATGAGGTGGGCCAATGACATTCCAGCTTTCGAGATTTTAACCAGGAAATACTGATGTACACTGATGATAGAATGAGCTGGTTTGTCCTGGGAGCTGAAGGTAAGAAAAGCACCCTAAGGTAATGCAGAACCACTAAGTGTGTTGGCAAGCTGAAGTAACAAGGAAGCAAAAGCTTTGAGATAAAGAAAAGCTACAGAGTAGGACATGAGTAAGTCAGCGGGGCACCAAGAAGAGAAAAAAACAGTAGTCCGTAAGAGAGTTGAGGATCAACACCAATCACTAGAGCAGCCTCCATTCCAGGAAGATCTTCAAATTCAATTTCAGTTTGTAGTCTCAGATTAAAATCCCCTTTACTTGAGAATGCTGGACCAGGTCTCTTTCTTGCAAACAGGACAATAGGCACAGGGGAGGTAGAGAAGGGAAGGGGGTCCATAGGAAAATGAGTAGTGTTCAAACTATTCATCAGAACAGGTACCACCCAGGATACCATGCCAGCGCATATCGCCTGCATACCATGCCTAAACACATGGCAAATGGTACTAGGCTAAGGGAAGCCCACAACCACCCTAGGCTTTGTGAATTACCTCAGCATTGGAAGAAAGGGCCACAAGACAAAGCACTGCCCCTCAGGCATCCCCACTAGAGGCTGATGGTTATAACTGGGGTGGGTAGATATTTGATGCAGTAAAACCGGAGTCCAGCAGCAGGCTCCAGGCTTTGAGGGCAATGAGCACACCACTCCTTCCCCTGACAAAATACCGCCCTCAGGAGACTTTGGTTTCACCACCTTTGAAGGCAGAGATTCACATATTAGAGGGAGGAGTGACATCAAGAGGTAAGAGATCAAGGTATGGTCACCAGGTCTAGACACAAATAACACCCTCAGATCATAAGAACTTTGTTTTTTCAGCCTCCTAAGGAATAAAAAAAGGGTCAACCCCTACACTGATGTGCACACTCACCCACATATGCACATGGCACAGATTATTTTTAAATGAAACATTATATGCCAATATATTTGAGTTCATAAAGCTGAATTATCAAACATCAAATACTCTAATTATTCAGAGCAATGTCCTCTTAAAAAATAAAGCAACTACATTTTAAATGCTCCAGAAAAATGGATCTGTTTCATCTACCTCAGTACTGCTGTGCAATTCAATACAAACACCACAGATTTCTGAAGGTATATTTGGCAAGTGGAAGGTACAAGTTCAATTCAAACTTAATTACCAAGTCAGAGCAAACACGCCACCTCCTTCAGAGAGGCAATGGGGACATGGAGTGGAGGACCAGAGTTGAAGGAAATTTATGATAATTCCAGGCTGCATAATTCTTTACAGCTCAGAATCCTCTCACCTGTATCGGCTCATTTTGGTCCTCCCCAGTACAACCCCAAGAATGAAATACTATTATCATTATCATCATCTCCATTTTATAGCAAAAGAAACCGGTTCAGAGAGATCAAAAGAGTTTCCATGAGAGAAGGGCATCCTTTGTGCCAGCCGGACCCTTCCAAGCCACATGGGCAGGATATTTTTCAAAGCCCAGTGCCCCAGTCCAGTCACGTATATTCTAGCTGGGGTCTCAAGCAAAAATTGCTACTAGCAATGGGACCACATCCCGGCAGCTCCAGCAGAGCCTCTAACCCCATCCTTCTGCTTCTGCCTCTGCCTGCCTGGAAAGTCAACACCACTGACGCCCGCCCACCAAACTAAACCCATCCATATTCAGTTTCTGGTCGAAATGTACCCTGGGGCAACATCCTCATTCCCACCCTGTTCTGCTTCTCCCTCCCTTACCCTTCCTTCTTCTGCTGTCCTCCTGCCAAATCCAGTCCTCTAAGCCCATGGTAAAAATATAGACCACTATATGCTCCACTCTTTCTTAAAATACCCGCTCTGCCTCCTGGCCTAAATGGCACCTGAATTTCTCTCTCCTGAGCCGATGACCAACCCCCTGCCGCTAAGAAGCAGAGGTCCCATTATTCACTGCAGTTCTCTGAACATGATCTGTTGTTTCTTACCTCCTTCCTTTGCTCATGTTGTTCTCTCTCCCTGAAATGCCCCTCCTGCCACTCTATGTCACCCACACTCCCCACCCCTATCTTTCTGCCACTTCCAGCACTAAGTCATCTGTCAAGAATAACCCCCGTCTCTTCTCCAAGTAGCCTGTTCTGACCACCTCCTCTGTCACAGCTGCCCTGTACAAGTTTCTTTCAGACACACTAAACATTTAATTACAGTCATTTGTTTATATACCCTTCTCCCCTACTATACTTGCAGAGGGCAAAGACCGTTTCTTATTCACCCCCATATCCTCTGGCAGTGACTGACACATAGTATAAGCCTGATACATATTTTCAAAATAAATAAAAGCAAGAAAATGAATGAAAGCGGCTAAGCCAGGACTCTAACCTAAGTTTTCTGATGCAAAACCCATGATCTTTCCTCTAAAACAATTAGTCACATCTAATGACAAAAACCTAACCAACAAATGGAATAACGAAGATATGGGAGGAGAGCAACAAAGCAGCAAATCACCTGTCGCTGTTCTACCCTAACTCTCGCCTGCCTCTGCCGAATGGTACCAAAGGCATCAAGCCTCAGACAGCAATAAAGAAGATACTGAAGCCAGGGCCCAGTGGTCTTGACCTCTTTAGGTCACTGCCACATTTCTTGTGCATCTGGAATGAGTCAGAGAATTACCTAATATTCAAAAAGGGGGGAAACTAAGAGATCAATTGGTTCCTCCTCTTCCTTTTAAACATGAAGAACTAGAAGCACAGAGAAATGAGGGAAGTTGTCCCAGGCCACCCAGGAACTTAGGGGCAGAGCCTGGGCTCTGGATCCCCGTCTCCTCCACCTGGTCCTCTGTTCCTTCTGTGCGCTCAGTTGCTCATGATGATCGAGACAGGAGGTCATTACCCTGGACTTCATTAAAACCACAGGACTAGGACCAGGCTCGTACACCTAGATATCACAGAAAGAAAACTCTGCCTCTTTCCCCAGCCCTGACCTTGGACTCAGACAGACTGAGGCTTAGACCCAGCTGGTACCACCTACTAGTCTAGTGAAGTGGCACGACTGAGTTAACCTCTCTAAGCCTCAAATTTTTCACATCTGTACGAAGGATTTGATATCCTTGCCTCAGGTTTCGTATGAAAATAGGTAAAGTGGTCTATGTTGAAGCTCTTAACAAGAGTTTGGCATACATTAGGTGCTTAATAAATAAACATCTTAAATTGGTTTCAAGTCATGAGAAGAGTCATTTGCAAAGGAAGATTAAAGTTCTCCTTAAAAGCACCTGCCGATAGACACCACCGTACCTACACAGTCTTTTATTCTAGAGGGTCTTCCACGTTTTGCCTAAGTCAGAAAATGCTGCTTCACTTCTATTGGCTCTTTTATAAACTCACTCTCAGGCAAAGTAACTTTCTCAGTTGAGGCAATACAAGTCTATTCCATATGGAATGGATGGTTTTTGGTTACTTTTATAGCTTTTTAGTATTTTTATTTTCTGTCCTAAATCAATGTTCTGCTCTTTATAAACTGGTCTTGTTCTTGTTCTTTTGCTACCTGCTAGTCAGTTTCTTTCTTTGATTTTTTTATTCATTTAGTTTATCTCTTTATCAAATATTTACATGCACGTGGTTTAAAGAGTAAATAGTTCTATAAGGCTTCCTATTAAAAACCAGTGTGTCCTCCACCAGAGTCTCTTTTCCATTTCCCACTCCCTGGAGACAATCACTTTCAACTCTCTTACCTGATTTTCTTTTGAATTTATTTCTATGTCAATAAATAACATGCTCATAATGCTACTTTTAAAAACTTTTAGACTCTATTGACTCATCTGGAAGATGAAGACTTAACTCCCCATCCTCCTCAAGATCCCACCCTGTGCAGACACAATGTCATCACCCTGTGCCCATTCTCCTTCTCCTTGTAGAGCCAGAAGGTAAATTTGGTTAAGCAGATTCTTCATTTCTACATTACTGTTATTATGTAAATGCTCTTCAGAGCCAAGCCATTTATATACCATTATTGTTTTTCCATTCCTACACTTAATAATGGCCTTGCAGGTTTTGGTTGGACCAATCACTACTCCACCCCAAAGTCTTCCCCAGCTATGTGAATCTCCTCTCAATAGATTCAAACATATTAGGTATTAGCAACTTCATGTTTTTGAAGAAGTCTCCATTGGAGCCTTCAGGCCCGTTGCAGTCTGGACTGGCTGCTCCCTCGGCCTGCTGCACAGCTGTCCTCTTGGGCCCTCCTTCCACCAATATGCTGGGTGTTTCCTGTACTTCTGTCTCCTGTTGAAGCCCATTTCTTAGTATTTCTTGGATTACTTCATCTTAGGAAGTGCATCCTTTAGCAACTTCATAGGGAAGGACAGGCATAGGAAATAAATTTTTTGAGGTCTAGAATATCAGAAAGTACCTTTATCCTACCTTCACACTTAATTGGTTGCTTAAGTATAGAATTCTTGGTTGGAAATTATTTTCCTCTCAGATTTTGAAAGTATTGCTCCATTGTCTTTTAACTTCCACTGTAGGTATCCTTGGTGTTCTGAAATTTTGCAGTGATATGCCTTGGTGTAGCTCTATTTTCATCCACAGTGCTGATTCTGGGAATTCATTTTGAGGAATACATACTAAATAATTTGGGGGGTAATTTTTTCCCCATCTGACTTACTCCTTCTGGATTCCCATTATTCAGCTGTTATATCTCCTGAGGTTTTTGTTTTGCTTTCCTGTTTTTCAGCTCTGTCTTTTTGCTCTACTCCAGGGAGATTTACTCAACTTCATCATCATTTACTCATTCGTTCTCTCAGTAAGTTTTTGTTGGATCTCTACTATGTGCAAAGCAATGCTCACGGTGCTGGGAATGCTTCTATAAAAAACAAATCTCTGTTATTATTGATCATACACAGTCTTTGGCTCTACTATTGAGTTTTTGGTTTCTGCTACCAAATTTCAAGTTTTTAAGAGTTGAAAACTCAAGGTTTCACACAGCCTGGAATGGGAGGTCAGGGGATTTTCAAATCCACCAAGTCCTGGCTCTTGCTTGTTTATCAGCTCTTCCCTCAATTTATCTCTGTCCTCTTGCGTCTTACTAAAAGCAGCAAGAAGGAACCAGGCAATACCTTCAACGGTTTGCTTAGAAATCTCCTGAGCTAGATCACTCAGTTCATTAGGTACCTTTTCTACTTTCCACATCACCGGAAGGCAATAATGTTCTTAAGTTCTGCCACTCCATCATGAAGATCTCCCTTCTTCCAGTTCCCATAATAAATTTCTCACTTTCCTTTGAGACTTCATTGGCAGCATCATCGAATTCGGATTTCTATTTTCTGTTCAGCTTAACTTAGATGGGTTTTTTTTTCTAATATACACATCAAAAATCTTCCCAGGCTTCATCCACTGACCAGCTAGACATCCTACATTTTTAGGTATTTGCTATAGCATTGCCCCAGTGATAGCACCAAAACCTAAGTCAGGTATTTATTGTTGTATAAAAAATTATCACAAATGTAGCAGCTTAAAACTTATTATCTCGTCATTCCTATAGGTCTAGAACCCAGATGTGGCTTAGCTGGGTGCCTCTGCCTGACGGCCCCTTATCAAGGCTGCAAAGAGCCAGCAGGAACTTTGTCTCAACTGAAAAGTTGACTGGGAAAGATCCATTTCTAAGCCCTTGCACATGCCGTTGGCAGGAATCAGCTCCCCGTGGACTGTTGTACTGAAGCCGTAAGTTCTTCACTTGCTGTTGGTTGGGGGCTTTCCCTGGCTCTCTGCCATGTGGGCTACTCTGTAAGAGAGTTGGCTTCCCCAGAGCAAATGAGTAAGACAGTAAGAGAAGAATGCCTAAGGCAGAATCAGTCTTTTTCATAACCTAATATGAGAAGGGACATGGCATCGTCTTTCCATATTCTGTTGTTTGGTTGTAAGACACTAAATCCAGTCCACAGTCAAGGGGAGAGGATTGTACAAGAGTGTGCGTACTAAAAGATGAGAACCCTCGGGGTCACCTTAGAGGTTGTCTACCATGACACTGTACTATATTATATAATACAATACTATACTAAATACAATATAATAATCACAAATAAAATAAGACAACATGAGCTAAAACATTTCACACAGTAATGTCACACAACAATGTCACGCAATAACAGAAACACAGAACAGAGAGAAGAGGCCTCTCTTCAAGGTAGTTATTGCCAGTTTTACATTCTGACTTTGCAGTATTCATTGACACATTGGACTGCTTTGTTAGATGGTAATGCAAACTTTCCCAGATACCTAAAACCTAATTATGATTGTTAATGCAGCCATTTTCATAATATTTAAATTTGTATAAGTTGAGTACTATATAATAGGGGGTACTCTGTAGTTTGAAAGAAAGAAATATATGCTAAGAAATATAATCATAACATCTATGAGACTCATGGCCTAAAAAGAATCTCTGTTTCCTACTGACAGCTGCTGCTGTGACTTGTCCATCTTTCAGGTTGTCTCTCTCTACTGCGTACTGATTTCATAAGACTCATCACTGATCAGCGCCTAAGTCATTCATCCATTTATTAGTCAACCACAAAGCACCGACTGAACACCTAATGCGTGCTAAGCCCTGAACTAGGCACCTGAGAGAATTAGTCATAGTCCCTAATCTTCGCAGCACAAGTCTGATAAGGGAGGTGAACAAGTGAACACATACAAGGCCTTTGAGCTCAGTGGATGGGGTTAGGGATAGAATTCCAGGTGGTGGGAGTAGCAAGGGTACAGCAGATCCAAAACTAGTGTTTTGTTTAAAAGGTCTGCCCAAACACAGATACCCCTCAACGTACGCTCATCGTAAGTTGGAAATGATGTAAGTCAAAAATGCATTTAACGCACCTAATCTAATGAACATAACAGCTTAGCCTAGCCTACCAGAAACTTGCTCAGAACACTTAACCTTAACCTACTGTTGTGCAATTGCCTTGCATTTCATCTCAAGGGTAATTGCCTTCCTCTTCTCATCAAAAGCAGGAAACACAGATGGGTGCTTTGTAGACCTGATGGGATGTTAAAACACAAAACAAAATATCCAAAAAAAATGCTGATGCTGCAGTGCACTGTCGAGCATCAGCGGTTTGTCCTCACAGTTACATGGCTGACTGGGCGCCGTGGCCCACTGCTGCTGCCCAGCATCATGAGAGAGTAGCATCCCTATCACTAGCTCAGGAAAAGGTCAAAATTCAAAGTATGGTTTTGACTGAGTGCACGTCATTTTTGCATTATCGTAAAGTTGAAAAACCTTAAGTTGAACCATTATAAGTTGGGGACCTTCTGTATAAGGAAATAAGAGAGAAATCTCATGGCTGGTGCATTTGTCTTAATAAGTCCCTTGGAGATTTTTATCTTTCTGGGAGCATCAGAAGGCCATAAGTGGGAAGGCTAAAGGTCAGGGAGAACTTTGTAGCTCAAGCTGTCAAAAATTTAAGTGGTTTGCCATGGAAACCATTCTTCTATTCATTCTCTTTTTCTGTTTTGGCCACTCTAATCCTCTCTCACTTTCTCCAGTAAGCCTCGCCCATTCTCTTTCATTCTTGGATCCTTGAATGCGTCATTTCCTTTACCTAGAATACTGCCTCCACCTCATCTTCCTTCATCTTGCTAGTTCCCACTCCTCCTTCAGCTCAGGTTGGATGTTACTTTCTCTGGGAATCCCTCCATGATCACTACCACCCACAAACCACAGCAGTCCTCATTAGCCTCAGAGCTGCCCCTGCTCTAACGCTCTTCGTATCTGTTCAATGCCTGTCTCTCTAGATTGCTAGATGTTAAGCTCCCTGAAGACAAGGGTGTCATACGTATGTCTTCTCCATTATCGAATCCCCAGAATCTAGCAGAGTACATGTCATATGGGAGGGTGCAATGAATGGATGAATCAATGAATCAATGAATCAATGAATGAACAGAACATTCTCTGTCTCTGGAAGTGGCTACATGGTATTTTGATGGAAGTGTTACAGAGAAGATTCTGGATGAGGCAAGAGGGGCTGGGACTTTAGGGTGGACTACGTGAAATTTTAGCTCTGATCCAACTCTACAATTTTAGGATATAGCAATGACTAAAGCAATAGTAACTCCACCCTTCCCCTAGAATGAAAACATTCTGCTCCTTTAAGCACATAATGATCCAATAATTTAGTACTTTAGTTGTGAATCAACACACAAACAAGACCAAATACAAAGAAAATTACTTTTTTTGATAGATTGAAAGGTCAAATGTGACCATTGGTACCTTTCTTCACTGATGCCCAGCAAAGGCAGGTAAGGCTCTTGGCTGAGCGAGAGAACTGTTCAGAACCCATGTCCTGGGCTGAATTCTGACTCTCTTTTAGGAGACTTGGCTTTCCACGTGGGGCTTCACTGGTTGTTTTTGACATTTTTTTGGCTCATTGTCAGTCTTGCAAATACAATGAAAGTTATAAAATCCCCCCGCCCCCCAAAAATGCACATGGACACATATATTTAGAAATCTGCTTACTACAGCAATTCTCCCTTATCCGCAAGAGATATATTCCAAAACCCCCAGTGGGTGTCTGAAACTATGGCTAGTACCAAACACCAAATAATACTGTTTTTTCCTATGCAGACATAACTATGATAACATTTAATTTATAAGTAATTAATGATAAAATAGAACAGTTATAACAATATACTGTAATCAAAGTTATGCAAATATGGCATTAAGTAGGATAAGGGCACTTGAGCACAAGCACTGAGATACCACAACCATCAGTCTGACAACTGAGGCGGCTGCTAAGTGGCTAATGAGAGGGGGGCATGCACAGCGTGAAGACTCTAGACAGAGAGATGACTCACCTCCCTGGCGGATGGAACAGGGCGCTGCTACTCGGACCATCACCTCATTTAAAACTTATGAATTGTTTATTTCTGGAATTTTTCATTTAATATTCTCAGACCATCATTCACCTCAGGGAACTAAAACCACAAAAGGCAAAGTGGCAGATAAAGGGTGACTACTGTATTTCAGAGACTCCCTCATCTCCCTGGAGCTCACGCACAGGCCTCAGGTTGAAAGCCCTGGCCTGGTATTAGTAGTTAGCAAGCTTCACAGATGGCTAAGTGAGCGATGTGTTCCTGAGGACTTAGGTCATAAAAGGCACCATTTCCCTGCCCTGTTTAGTATCTGTCAGCTGCACCCAGGCACTGACAGATACTAAACAACATGGAAAGACCAGATTATAAACTCCTTGAGGTCTGGGTCTGTGCCTGCTCTATTTATTGTAGTATCTCAAATGGAAACTGAGCAGAAGGAAAGACCCGTGAAGACTTAAGAGGTAGAGAGAAGAAGAGAGAGGGGAGCTTGGGGAAAACATGCAAAGAAAAAGAGCCGGGATTACAAAAAGAACCAGAAAATAAAAGTAACAATATACAGAGAGACAAAACAAAGAGAGAGCCATGGGGAGCCAAGACCAGGGCAGAAGTTTTCTCATCTTAAGCACGGCCTCCCCAGTGTTAGCTGCAGAGCAGCCACGAGGAGGCCTGGCTGGCCAGCTGTAAAACTATTTAACTTGTTAGGACTTTAGTCAATAAGAATCAGCGTAACATTTGTGCTTCCTGTTTCTCTTATTTACACAGAAGACAAACTGAGGAAAAACTCTATTTCTGCAGCCTGAAACATTTCCTTCAGGAAGCCAAGCTCCTTCAAAATCAATAATGAAAGAGTGCGAAAGAATACAATGTTATATTTAGACCCAAATCAAAGACAGCCTCTGCGCTTTCTCTTAAGCTACAGCTGGTTCCAATCTCAGCAAAACTCCTCAATTAAATTGCCACCAATTTGCAGTCTCCTGTTGAGGCTTCTGGCCAGTCTTAAGCAGGAGCCAGGAAGAGTGGCTGGTAAGAGGGCAGCAGCTATGGGGACAAAAATCAAACCCAACCTCACCCTAGGGTGCAGATGTCCCTCCCTCAGACAACCCCACCCTGGCCAACACGGGGCTGGTCTGCCCTACCTTCAAGGCTCACCTCAGGGGTCCTGAAGCCTCTACCAGGGATGTAAAACCTTTTGGCATCTCTGGGACTCACTGGAAGAAGAGTTGTCTTGAGCAACACATTAAATACACAAACACTAACAAAAAAAAGATGAGCAAAAAAAAAGGTTCTAAGTATCTTTACAATTCTCTGTTGGGCCAAATTCATAGCCATCCTGGACTACATGTGGCCCACAGGCCATGAGTTTGATACCCCTGGGTCTACACCTTCACAGACCAGGGAGGTAGAAATGCAACAAGTGGTTAAGAGCATAGGGTGGGCAACAGACAGACCTGTCTTTGAATCCTAGCTCTGCTTCTAACTACCTATGTGATATACTGGTTATTTAGCCTCTCTAAGCTCCAGCTCTGTTATCAGTGAAATGGGCAGAATAATATCTGCCACTCTTGCCAGTGGAGATGGGGCTCGTTCACAGGATTTCAAGGAAAGCATTCCAGGGATGCATGTACGGGGTTCGTGGCATGGTAAGGCTCATTTTGGGTGGAACTAGAAATCTTCCCCCAGATTCCCAATGTCTCAGCTCCATCCATCCCACTGTGGAAAATGTCCAGCCTTGTCTTCATCAAGCCGAGAACAAAGACCAGTGGCATCAGAGATTCTGTGCCATACTAAAGCTTAGTCCTTTGGAGCACATATGATCTACCACAGGCTACAGGTCACTGCTAGACCCACATGGCTGCTACAAAATGCATGAGCACACAGGCTAGTGAAAGGGACAGAAAGGGAGGGAGGGGTGGGGAGGGAAAGGGAGAGAAGGAGGGAGAGTGGAGAAGTGGGGAGAAAGAGCAAGCTTCTGTGTTAGGCTGATTGTATTATCTCGGGCTTGGGGACGGATCGGGTATGTCTTCAAACTAACCAATCAACTTCCCAAGCTTTTGCAGGTTGCCCGTGGATCCTCCCCTTAACTAATCCATTTCCTAGATCTTTAAGGGTTCTGTATCTCTTATCCAATCTGATTCTTTTCCCAAGCGTCTAGCCTCTATGATCACCATCTTTGTTCCCATGGCACATGTGCTTTCCTCCCCCTTTACTATTCTATCCATGCCTCTCCCCAAGTAATCTGTGGTGGCTACCTGAGAAGTGTATGAAGCTGCAACTTCTCAGGAAAGCAAGCAGGTTCAGGGTCCAATTCAGCTCCCCAGCCCATTAGTCTCAAAAATATCCAATTTCCTTTTGCTTCCTTCCTTTGTTAATATCTAGCTACCTACGCTAACACCACAGAGCACTGTTGTATTACATGCAACTGTACAGGGAATGCATTTAGCATAATATCTGTCACGTGGTAGAAATTCAGCACACGACCTGTGATATGACTAAATCCCCACTGCCACCCCAACTCCCACAAAAAGCAAAGATATGCACACATCTGGGTACTTCCATACTGGATTGAAATGATCTAATAATGGATCTGTTTCACCATTGAACAGAAAAAAGTCTACTCTCCATCTTCAGCACCTATCACACCATGGGTGATCCATAAAACATTTGGCAGATGAACAAAGTTAGGAGCTACAAAGGAAAAACTCTTGCTTCCTTCTTTACTTTCATGCTCTGCTCTCAACACTTGTGGTCACCAAATGTGTGGATTTTTTCCCACACCAGGCAATTCTCAGACACCAGCTGGATGTCCTACAATTTAACTCAATTCCAACACTGTCTGCGTGGGTTTAGCTTCAGATCTCGGGGATTAAGGGCTCAGTTCCACAGGACTGCCCTTCTGCCCCTCTTTACATACCAATTGACATCACCTGTGCTGCTGCCCGGCCAGAGGTTTCCACAGCTGGAGGAGCTTAGAGAACTCAGGAAAGCAGCTTGCTTACTAGATTACCACTTTACTATAAAAGGATAAAGCTCAAGAGTAGCCAGATGGGAGAGGGGCCTGGGGCAAAGCACGAGGGAAGGGGCTCTGAGTTTCCATACCCTTTCTTAACCTCCACTCTTCCAGCACCTCCATGTGTTCACCATCCTGGAAACTCTCCAAACTCTGTCCTTCTAGATTTTTATGAAGGCCTCGTGATATAAGCATGATTGATTGAATCATTGGCCATTGATGATCGATTCCACCTCCAGTCCCTTTCTCTTCTTCCCTCTCCAGAGGCGAAAGGAGGAATGGAGCTGAATGGTCCAAACTTCTAACCATGTGGTTGGTTCCTCTGGCAACCACCTCTCACCTGAGCTTATCTAGGGGCTCTCCAAAACTCGCCTCATCAACATAAACTCAGGTGATAGAAACGGGCTTGTTATCAATAGCAAAGACTCTCCTTCTACCTTTATGGCTCTTACTACTTAGAAAATTCCAAGGGTTTTAGGAACTCTGGGCCAAGAATGGGATGAAAACCAAAATATATATTTATTTCCAGTGCATACTACACAAATAGTCAGCTTACATTTTTCCTGTCAATACGGACTCAGAAGAGAACCATAGAACCTACTTAGGCTTCTAGAAATTTCTCAGTAACATGATATTCTCTGTGGTTTGTTCCCTCCCTGGCTTGCCCATTCAAATGCTTGGTCTTTAAACTAAATCGGTTACTTAGGGGAAGAGGCTCCATGCCCGCTTAGGGTAGGTGAACTTGGTAAAAACTTCTCAGTCACTGGAGGTGGCATTTACATTCGCAAGGGCAAGGAGACTCAAGCCAGTGGCCTGGAGTCCTCATCTGCATGGACGATAACACGCCCCGTGTTGTCTTCAAGGCAGAAATAGCCCAAAGAACCGCTCGGCCAGCTCCAGAAAATGGCTAACTGGCAGGTCAAATTGCTCATAATTTTGACGAGGAGAATGGCTGGATAATTTCAGCGCCTCTCTAGGGACACATGAAATTCAGAATTTAAGCGTCGAGAAAAGGAATCCTAAAACATCTATGCAGAATTTACATCCTGTCATAAAATGGAGAAGGACTTAGGATGCAAAGGGATCCCGTATCAGCAAAGTGCATTTGTCAGGAAATAGCCTCCCCTGGCCGGCCCAGGCCGTTTGCCTCCAGACAATTCCTGTCAGGGCCGAAACAACCCAGACATTTGCAGTTATAAAATATCAATTTGTTTTTAAAGTATAACACTACCAGGAAGAGTTGACTTCTTGCTGGAAATATGCTACAAGGTGCTCTGGGGCAGACGCTGTGCCATGTGGTGAGACCACCAATCTGTCCAGATGCAGAGGATTCGTGCACCTTTGTGGGCAGCCCAAGCAGAGCGGCACCATGGGTTGGGGGGCCAAATTCTGAGCTGGCCCCTTCCCACTCCAGGAGCCTTGAATCTGCAAACATATACCCTGCGTCATCCCTGCACGTCCACAACTTGCTGGATGCCTCCTCCTTAAGGAACCTGACTCTTACCCGTGTCCTTTCAGTGGCTGTGAAACCAGAAAAGCCTGCATTTGGGCTGCTTGTCAGGTACCAGACCCAATAAGCAGAGATGGGATGGACTGCCATGGGTGCTTCATTCAGGTGCTGGTGATCTGAGGAGACAGTGAATTTGTGCCCTAACAGACCATCTTAAATTCCATTTTAAACTGACCCTTTTCATAATGAGAAGAAAGGCGTAGGTAAGGGGTTTGGAATTCAGGAAAAAGTTTATCAGATAAAGGCTGCAGTATTCTTTCATCTGTGTCCTGGCTGATGGTCTTTATCCATGTCCTGGGTGGTGGTCTGTTTCGCATCCTGGGTAGAGGGCATCTCACCCCGGGTTACAGTGGCTCAGATACCATCTTGATTGCTTGCAGTCCTTCCAAGGCACAAACGGAGGTGGAACTGCTTATGGCCTCTTGGAGTCAAGGTGGGTCATACCTTCAGTTCCTGAAACAATAGCTTTTACAGACATTGATTACTAAGCTAAAATTTTTCCAACATTTGAGTCCCCCATCATTTCCCCACTGTTAGTTTAAACTATCTTATTTCCATGAGATCCGTTTCATATGGAAATGCTCCTTTAGCTGTTGAGGACATATCAGCATCAGACCGCCTGGAGGGGGCTTCGGAATACACTTAATTGCAGATCTACATAAGGGGGCACATTGTATGCAACAGCAAGCTATGATACTGAAAAATAATAAAAACAACACATGCCTCTCTAAGACCAGTAATGCTAGGCTATCAGGAGGTTAGTTTAGACAAACCAGTACCGAAGAATCCTTCTCTTCATTTTATGTTGGACATTACATCATTTACTTGCTTTATTTTATGCTCTATAGCTGTGAATTATTGGGCAAGTTGAAACAGCAGAGTCCTTTAAATTCTTCGCATCCATGATTATGTCTTAAAAGGAGGTGGTCTATAGTGCAATTCTCCAATACTGCTTCTCTAACTTGTGCTAGTTCTTGGTTAATGACACTGATGGCCTGTGAGGTGGCATTCAAAGTTTTTGCCATAGCACGGGCTAATCTACTTATTTCTGCATTCAAATAGGTTACTATGGCTGGCATTACAAATATAGTGAAAGACACATATTTGGTAGGGCTCAAAAGGTACAAATCACTGTTACAGTCAGGTGCAAGGGAGAGGTCCCATTGAGACCAGGCAGGGTGGAGCTTCCGAGGCATGAACACCGTCTTTCCAGAGCGCATGGTCTCCCTGAACTGTTTGCTGGGACTTATGAATAAACAGTCCTTACACATTCACTCTCCTTTCATGCAACAACTCCAGTGTCCTCGTCAATGCAGCCAGTTCAGTTTTCTGAGCAGCGGTTCCCTGCAGCAAGGCCTCGGCCTCCACTACTCCTTCAAGAGTCACCACTGCAGATCCTGCCTTTCTGTTTCCTTTGTCCCTATAACTGCTACCAACTGCATAGAGAGTCCAGTCTGCCTTTTTTAGACGATGGTCCTGTAAGTCAATTCTGCCAGAATAAACTTCATCAGTTATCTCAGCACAGCCATGTGTCAGCGCAGCCGAGTCAGGCTCTGGGAGAAGAGAGGCAGGATTTAACTTACTTTCACTTTTAAGGGAAACGTTGGGATTGTCGAGAAGAATGGCTTGGCACCTGCTCATTCTTCCAGCAGTGAGCCACAAGTTTCCCTTTTGCTCCAGCAGGCTCAGTACTTGGTGGGTTGCATAAGTGGTAACAGGCTGTCCCAAGGAAAACTTTTCAGCTTCCTGTAAGAGCTTGCAGGTGGCTGCCACAGCTCCCAAGCAGGCTGGATGCCCCTGGACAGTATGATCTAGTTTCTTTGCCAAGTACGCGACGGGCTGTGGAATGTCACTAAGCATTTGGGTGAGGACTCCAGGGCAATGCCCTGCCTTTCCTGAAGGTATAATTGAAAGGGCTTTGGTAGGTATGAAAGCCCCAAGCCCCATGCAGATGCCAGGTGTGCCTTCGGGGACTCAAAAGCCTGAGCACACTCCTTCATCCATTCCAGAGGGCTATGTCCTGATCTCTTCAGAGCTTCATACCTACAGTGGTTTAGTAATGAGACCAAAATTTGGAATCCAAATGCAGCAATAGCCTGCCATTCCCAAGAATCCTCTTAACTGTCTCCTGGTATTGGGAGCTCTCATTTGGGTTATGGTTTCTTTTCTCTTCCAATAAGACTCCTTTTGCCAGGTTCAAGCAGGAACCCAAGAAACCTTACTACTTGTTGGCAAATCTGGGCTTTCTGTGCTGATACTTTATAGCCACAAGATGCCAGAAGGTTCAAGATAGCAATAGTGTTAATTAAACATTGCTGAAATGACGTCCTGATAGTTAAGAGGTCGTCTACATTAGTAGCAGAGTTCCTCCATACAGTTTTGGGTCCTTTAAGTCCTGACTCAAGGTCTCCCCCAAAATTGTGAGGGAGTTCTTAAACCCTTGTGGTAAGACTGTCCAGCAGTACTGAGTCCTGACCCAAGATTCCGGGTCCTGCCATTCAAAAGCAAACAATGGTTGAGAGTCTTGATCAACTGGAATGCAAAAGAAGGCATATTTTAAGTCCAATACTGAATACCAGAAGCTGTCCCTGGGTATACTATTCAACAAAGTATAAGGGTCCGGGACAGTGGGGTGAAATGTCCTGTACAATGTCATTTATGGCCCTTAAGTCATGCACAAACCGATACTCATTTGAGTGAGGCTTTTTAATGGGCAGTATGAGGGTATTGTATGGAGAACGACAGGGCCAAATAAGTCCGTATCCCTGAAACTTCTGAATTATTGGGTGTATTCCTTCTTGGGCTTCCATCCGTAAGGGATACTGCTTCTTATTGGGAGTCCCCAAGCCTGGTTTGAGATCCACGTTAACAGGGGAAGCTCACTTGGCTCTCTCTGGCCTTCCAGCAGCCCACACAATGGGGCTTACCTGGTTCTCGATTTCTTCTGGCCAAGGACGCATATGCTTCTCCTGCTCCCCACGTGATCTCATGAGGAACTGCCATGCATGCTCTGGAGGGCTCTGGAGGTGAAGCTGTTGTTCCTCTGGAGAAAAAGTGATCTGGGCATAGAGTTTTGACAGCAAGTCCCTTCCCAGAAGAGGTATTAGACTCTCAGGAATATACAAGAAATTATTAGTTAAAACCGTATCCCCCACAGCATATTCCAATGGTTTTAAGAAAAATTGGCTTTCTAGGCTTCTAGAAATTCCGATTACAGTCACAGCCTGCTGTGAGGACTCAGGGGTCTATTGACCACAGAATATATTGCTCCAGTATCAATCAAAAAGTCCACAGTTTGCAGCCCCCCCGCCACAACTGTTAGTCTTACTCGAGGTTCCTGGGGGGTGACTTTAATAGGCCGTTTTAATGAGAGAACCTCTGGGCACCATCAATCATCATCAGAATGATTCCCTTTTCCCAGCATAACTCTCAAGTTCTCAGGCTCTGGCCCCCACTTTCCTCACTTGGGACACTCAATTTTCCAGTGCCCATTTCCTTCGCGGTGCGCACATTGATCAATGGCAAGCGTTTTAGACGGGGGTCGGGCACCTCTTGCCCACTGGTGGAATGGCCCTGAAGCCTGTTCCAAGAATATGGTGGCCACTTGGGCCTTCTTCTGTCCCCTATTACTATAAAATTTGAAGGCAATGTCTACTAGTTGGGAAGGATTCACACCTGCTCCTTCCTCCAGCTTCTGGAGTTCTTTCTGATGTCAGGTGCACTTTGAGAGATAAGAGTCATATTTGCCATTCTAATATTTTCAGGGGCTTATGAATCAAAATCGGTATATTTTCTATAAACCTGATAAATTCTTTCGAGAAACTCAGAGGGGTCTTCTGTGGGCTTTTGTTGCACTTTCTACACCATATTCAGACTTTTCTGCATAGGGATGCCTTTTCTCATTCCCTCAAGAATGTACATCTTATAATGCTCTAAGAAAGGAAGACCATTCCCATTAGGGCCCCAGCTGGGCTCAGGTAAAGGTGTTGCCTTAGTAGGGTCAAGAGCCCCATCTGGATTTCCTTGGTGCGGTCTCCAAGGTTCTTCATTTGCCTTGTCCAACCATCCCCCGTGAACAAAGTATTTAGTAAGTTTGTGTATCTGGTGGGTCGCAAAAATTGACAACACTAAGTCAGTCATTTTAGTAGGGTCATCCCTATAACAAGGATTTGAGCTTTTCCAGTTTAACAGATCCAATGTAGAAGATGCTATATGTGCCCAATAAAATCCAGCAAGCTGGCCCTCTGGTCCTACACTCCCTGGAAATCTTTGCAACAGATATTGCTCTGCCCTGGTAGGGGCTTGTCCTCCACCGAATTTGGTCTCCTGACAGGTTGGGATGGAGAGACCAATTCAAGCTCACCGTTCCCAGTTCCCTCAGCTGAGTAAGGAGGAAGATCCCCTAGGGCTGGACGGGCCATGGGAACCCTGACCATGCTCACAGAAGCCATAATATCTAGATCTTCCTGGGCCCTCTCCTCTGAGCTTCTGCCATCTTTCACGGGTAAAATTCCTTTTCTCTGTACCATTAACTTATTTCTCTTCAATCCTGCATCTTTATTATGTAAACTCATAAGAGCTTCTATGTAAGACATTTCACCCAACTTCCCTGATCTTTGACAAAACAACTGTAATCGCAGTATAGTATAGTAGTTTAAAGACCTGTTCAGTGGCCAGCGCTCTCCTGAGTCTAGATTATATGTAAGCCAAACAATGTTACAGTAAAAAAGCATTTTCTTTTTTGTCATAGATTTGTAAGTATAGCTCAACCAATCAGCCAAAATTCGCCACAAAGGGTAGCTTCTGGAATGGAGGCTTTTCCCCCCATTCTACCAGACAGAGCTCTATAATATCACAAAACTGGGAGGCACCTTAATTAAACCAGAAGACACCTTTTTACCAGACAGACCTCTGTAAACCAGAAGGCATCTTCATCCCAAATAATCAAAATCTCGACCCGGGATTGCAACCTGAACCAGAAAGCACGATGATTCAATCAAGTGTGAAGACAACGGGAAGTGCTGAGTCGGAGGAGGAGAGTCCCTAAGTGAAACCCACCTGGCAGCTGCTAGGGAGTTTCCAAATCCTCACCCTGGGGCCCCCCAGTCCAGGCAGCCAATGGGACTCCCCGCCGAAAACCCAGACTTACCGGAGAGTCCCAAAGTCTGTCCCAGCCCAGAGTCACCAGAATATGAAGCCAGAAAAGCTGGTGTTCATGCTGCCTATCACCTACCAGACCCAATAAGGAGAGACAGGGATTGAATTTTTACGGGAGCTTTATGGAGATGGCCAGCGATCTGAGAAGACGGCATGTTTGTACCCTAATAGGGCGCCTTAAATTCCATTTTAAACTGACCATTTTCATAAAAAGAAAAGTATAAGTAAGGGGTCTAGAATTCAGGAATAAGTTAACCAGATAAAAACTGCAGTTTTCTTTCATCTGTGTCCTGGGCGGTGATCTTATCTGTGCCCTGGGCGGTGGGCATCTCAACCTGGAGTACAATGGCTCACATACCATCTTGATGGCTTGCAGTCCACCTGAGGCACAAAAGTGGAACTGCTTATGGTCTCCTGGAGCCAAGGTGGGTCATACCTTCAGTTCCTGAAACAATACCTTTTACATACATTGATTATTAAGCTTATTAGCTACTACCTAAAATTTTTCCAACATTTGAGTCCCCCTTCAGCTGGCACAGCATTTCTCTTCCCTTGGGTGTTTGCCCCCGGTGTAGAGGTGAGTGGGGGAACAGTAACCAGGGAGTCAGCTTCCCCCTGCCTCTCCCCACAACCCCCAACCAAGGCTCTCCTTATGTAATCCACTCTTCTTCTTCATCCACACTGGAAGGACACTGTCTTGTCAGGTGATACAGACAGGCATCACCCCTTACCTGGAGGACTAATCGTGGACTCTACTCCCATGGGGAGTTAAGACCTCCTTGAATAAAGAGCTCCAGAAAGTATCCTGGTACCAAGTCAGAAGACAGGTGAGATTTCATCTGGCTAATTTGCCGTTGGTATGGTAGAAGTAAAGACAAGTTCTCACCCTTAGAGGTTTACTTAGCTGGGCCCTCAGTCCTCTGAACCCTTTCTTCTGGAAGGCCACACCATCCAGGTTTCCTCCCCTTCTCTCTGGGGACATTCCAGCCTTTCCACATGTAAGGGGTATCCAAGTCTTGAACCTTTTCTTGTAGGAGTCTCCAATATCAGCGGGATGTCAGTAAAGTTATTCCTCATCTGGGCTTCTGTTCACTATCAGGGGTCAAGGGTGGCAGAAGAAGCTACTGTCTCCTGGGTGGAGGGAGAGATATGAGTGTTTTAAATGCACTTAGAGCTCCGGGAAGCTGGCTCCAAGTAGCCCTCTCTTAACTGAGGTACAAACATTCCTCACTGCCACAAAAACTCATTTTCTTTTGAAACCCCTATATTCATTTTAGTTACATGACTTGGACTCTATTCCTTGTGAAGCAATAATCCTGACATTTCTATGATAAAGAACCCTCTCTCTCCTTCCCGGGCCAGTTCACTAAAAGGGCTCCCACATGCCCCTGACTGAACGATCTAGGACAATGAAACCACGGTTCTACTTGTGCCTTATCAACATGACTAGGCAACAGGGTAGGGGCCATTTCAGTTCATTCGGCAGCATATACAAAGACACCTCCAACATCCTTACGTCAGCCCAGGGGCACGGGCACCCAATCGCCCTTCCAGAGTCCTGCGTCTCCAGTGCCATCCACAGAAGCAAGAGCATCTCCAGAGAGGGGGCCCCAGAAGCAGCCTTCCCAAAGAGGGGACGGTGAGCAGACCTCCGGAGCACCTTCAATGCAGACAGAGCAGGTGGATTTCCAGACTAGAAAGCCCCCACAGAGCACCAGGCAGGGACCAGTGTAACTTTGGGAACGTCAGAGGTCTCGAGTGGCTGTCGTTCCTTCCTAACCAGCTCCGTTCCCTTATTTTGGGTTTAAGTTTCGAGACGTTGAGGCCTCCAAAGGTGTATTCCAGATTATGCCCCTGCTCTAGGCAACCTGGATGGTAAAAAAACAAAACAAAACTTTTTCTCTCTATTGGGGCCTTTCCTTTATTAATTATACATATTCTAGTGTCTGGCATCTTAAGAGAAAAATTTTCTCACTACTCCATATACCCTTAGAATCCCACTTTCCCCCTTCATTTTTCAGTCAAGCTTCTAGAAATAACACTACACTGACTTCACTTCTCACTCACCTCGCCGACTGAAACCTGGTTTGCATGGCCGCAGCTCAGACATCAGCTGCTAGTCTTCAGTGACCTCCTGGACATGATGCCCAATGCCCATCCTGATACTGGTACCTCCTGGTTTTCCTCTGCTGCTCTGGCTGCTTTCTTATCATAAGGCGACCGTAGAATTTCCCCCTAATCCAGGACCCTTTTAACAGTGAAAGGGGCAGAATAAACTCTCGTGTGAGAACGATCAGGCAGAAACCAGAACAAACTGCAGGCAAACCAGAATCACATGCGTCATCAGTCTCCTTTACCGGCTTCTCTATCTCTACTGACCCTTAAAGGCCGGTGTCTCTCAGGGCTCTGTCTGAAGCCCTTCTCTTTTCACTCTACACACTTCTCTTAGGCTGTCTCCCCCATTATCAAGTCTTCAAATATCATCTAAATGCTAATGATTTTCAAATCTATATCTCCAAGTGAGGTAGCCAGGCTCTAAGATGGCACCAATGATCCTTGAAGCCTGGTATTCACACCCTTGCGTGTCTGTCCTCTCTATGAATGTATCGAGGTCAGTCTGTGTGACCAATAAAATATGGTGAAAATTAAGGTATGTAACTTCTGAGGGTAGATCAATAAAAGATATTGCCATTCCTGTCCTATTTTCTTGGATCACTTGTTCTGGGGGAAGCCAACTGCTATGTCATGAAGACACTCAAACAAACCCTATGCATAGATCCAAAAGCTAAGAATGTAAGCCCTCTTGCTGATAACACCAA
>PVJD01009105.1:0-66156 GCA_004026545.1 Mormoops blainvillei | reverse complement strand
TCTTCGGTTGCATTTGATCACAGCTGGGCAGCCGCTTAACAGATTGTACAGATGATTTAAAGCCAGATGCACTGTTGGGGTTGATAGCTTTTATGGAGCCATGGCATCTTCAAATAAGGGCTTTAACCTGTACTCTGGTACTAGTAAATTCCATGTTCATGGCGAGTAACTTAACATATATAACGAGAGGGTTAAATTACATGATTTGTAAGGCCCCATCTCAAATGTGGTGATTTTATATCCTTGGGAATAACTACACCTGGTAATTATGTACCCATAAAACAGAAGTGCATATGCCATCCACTATTACTATAAAAGAAAAAAAACACTTTCACTAAGAGGATGAAGAATTGGAGTAGAAACCAAAAACGAATGTCTGGGAGTGCCTTTTCCCTTTCCACTGAAGACTGTGTCTTCCTCCCTGGCTGAGCTGAAACGCCGAGGCTGCCTCGGCGGAGCACAGAGAGCAGAGCCCGGAGGACCAGAGCGGAGCTGCCTAGTTGGAGAGGCGCCTGGCCCCAGGCTGCCTCTCAACTGTGCTGTATCACAGTCGAGCTGTTCTCCAGCCCTGCGGCTGTGAAAAAGAAAAGCAAGTTTGGAGGCTGAAATGCCAGGACATCTCATTCCCTTCCCTGTCACAACTTCACTGTGTAAAGGGGCCGAATCACTTATGTTTATGTGCTGATGCTTCCCTATCCGTAAACCTAGGAAAATGCTATTTCCCACCTCACAAGGGTGTTGTGATAATTAATTAGTTCATGTTTTCCACAACCTACAAGTAGCTGAAGTCCCTTGGCAGGTGTCTTCATTTATCCTGAAGCTTCCTTATAATGATGGCCACCACCAGCTGCTGCTGCTTGGAGTTGGGAGGAAAATGGCTTGGAACAGATTTCTCCTTTTTTTCATATCCTTGAAATGTCTCCCCTTGCTTATTTTCTGAATTTATATCATTTCCTTTCCATCTATAGCACATAGCAAGTGCTCCTAAGTGGTGTTTAATAAATAAACACCCACTGGTAAGCAGTTAAAAAATGTCTCTGTAAACAGTGTGGTTTCCACCAGGGCCCCCACTGGGAAACTTCCCTTTCCCCAAACCTTTCCTCTATACCTTTTAAGGCCTTGAAACATTCACATTACAGAGTCTGAATCTGTCCGTGAAGTCCTTGTCGTCGTCATCATCATCATCATGAGAAAAGCCCTTGACGGGAACCATACGTATATTTTTTAACCTTTTCTCTATTCCTTGGTGTTTCTTTGCTCTCTAAGAGATATGTAAAATATTTAGAAAACATAGCCCAACACTCCCCCTCTACCAAAGAAGTTGAAGCCCAGTGCCCTCAGTCACACTGATTCACTCACAAAACTGAGACAAGGCAAGGATTTCTTGGTTCATTATCACTTTGTATTCTCATTCGGTAAATCCCTCAAAGCTCTATCTCAATCTTTTCGGAATAATCCAGCACCTACCACAACCCCTAAATATGAACAGCTGTTTAGCTATCGAAGGCTGTGTGCACTGCTGCTCTGTGTACACACATGTCTATTTACCTTGACTTCTGCAAGTCAACGTCATGGCTGAAGCCTGTGACCCTCTGTTTTTGAGTTACAGGCTCTGTGATGTCTGTCCCATTTCAAAATGTGTCCTATATTTGTCTTATCCAAGATACTGCCTTTATATCTGGCATAAAATACCCTCAATTATCCTATTTCTTTGTGTTAGGCAAAAGTGGAGAATATTCCAAAGATATATAAATGATCGATAAATGCATGAAAGGATGCTCAACATCGTTAGTCATTAGAGAAATTGAAATTAAAACCACATGAGATGCAACTGCATACCCTCTAGGAGGGCTATGGTAAAAAAATAGCAATAACAAGTGTTGGCAAGGATGTGGAGAAAGTTGAACCTAAATACATTTTTGGTGGGAATGTAAAATGGTGTAGCAGTTGTCAGTTTCTCAAAACACTGAACACAGGGCTACCACCATATGACCCAGGAATTCAATTCACAGGCATATACTTGGGAAAAAGCATAGGTCAGATCATTTGAACAGAGGGTCACAGCCCATGACTTACAGACAAGAGCTAGAGAAAAAGCAGGCTCTAGAAAGGAAGTACGAACTTTGGTACCAGGAATGTGAAAGAATTACTTACGGTGAAAGGCTCTAAAAGGGTGGGACACCTGACAAGGGACACAGAGTCCCCGCTGTGGGGGAGATCTTTATGAAGACACTGAGCTGTGAACAGAAGAAGGAAACCACACTTTGGGGTCAAGAATGACTTTTAGAAAGTTTTGTACGACTGACTCATTTCACAGGTGTTGGGAATGCCAGTCAAATAAGGGGATGTCTACAGTTGTTTAGTTTAGAACTGAGTCCAGACCCCACTATCTCCTGACTTAGCACATTATTGTTGCAGATGATATGTCACTGAGAAACCTGGTTGTCCTGGATGGAGGCACAAGCTGAAAGATCAGAGATTTGGCAGCTAGGAGGGGGCACTTAATTTAGGCATCTGAGATCTTTGGGTAGAAAGTTGTCTTGGTGATTATAATTAACACTAGGAATTTGTAGGACACTAATTGACTGCAGCATTTTTACATAACATTGATCTGACAATGAAAGAATGTATCTTGCCATTTAATTGTCCTTTTTCCTAAATGTCTTCTTAAATACATTCAGGTCTGAAAACTGGCATGAGAGGAGAAAGTGTTTGGACTACAAGTTATGACCCCAAACATGCGGCAAAGGTCAGGCACCCTCAAGAGGCAACCTAGGTCCTTCATGATATCTCTCTGGAACCAGGGTGGAAAGCACCTTAGGGTCAGCGGTAAAAGAATGTAAATGAGCTATGAGGCCTTTCTTTTTTCCTTGACTGAGAACAAATGGGGAACTTTGCTAGAATCCTGGTTTAGCCACTGTCTGTGTGTCTGGGGGAAAATCATCTAACTTTCCTGTGTCTTATTCCTCATCTTAAAAGGTAGGCAGGGGGACCTCTAGGTTAAAGGAGACTTAAGAGACATATCAAGCAATTCTACTGATTTGTATCCTAATTTGAAAAAAACTGTAACACATTTTATGAGACAAATAGGGACATTTGAATATTAAATGCTGAGTAAGTATTGAATAAAATGATCAACTTTTAGGTGTGATATTGTTATCAGAGTTGTTTTTTAAAAATTCATTTTTAGAGATATTCTAAAATATTTACAGTTGAAATGATATAATGTCTGGCATCTGCAAGGTAGGGGTAGGAGTGACTGGTGCTATTAATGAAAAAAGGTTGGTCCTGAATTGATAATTGTTGAAGCTGGGTCATGATTAAATGAAAATATAGTTTACTATTCTCTTTAATTTTGCATTGTTTGTATTTTGTAATTTTGTAATTTTTGTAAATTTTGTGATTTTGTATTGTAATGTTTGGATGTAAAATAGATAAATGGGAGCCAAAAATAATCTGTGGTCACTTTATACTCACTGTAAAATTTATATTTGAGGTTTATAATAAAAGGATGACTACCTTTTTTTGGTAAAATAAGGTTTTATTATTTTTGCTGAAATTATAATCAGTAATGATAATAAAAGCTGCAGTGTTCTGAGTAAGCCCACTGAGGGATCAAATACACTGGTCCATCCTTTATATGAACGGAATTTCCTGTAACTTGCAAAATACATTCTCAATGGAGAATTACTTCTATTTAGTTGTTAAAACAATCTTAAGAATTCTTAGGAATCCATATATAGCAATATGTTACAAATACAGCAAATCTCAAATTATCTGATAAAACTTTGGCAACAAGGCTGACAACTGATAAAGCTTAGAGGGAATGCAGAATTTCTGGAAATAGTTTTAGTGTCTGCTGTAGTGGAAATGGAAATAGGTTTAATTTGTTTTAATATAATTCCAAAATAATATTAATATATTCACTACGTGAAAATCAATGGTACTCATGGTTTATACCAGACAAAATTGTTTTATGTTCTGTAGCCCTAAATGACGAGCAGAAATTTGGTAAAGTTATAGTAGTAATGCTCAAAGTATCAAAATAACACATGAGAAGATTGGTATGTAAGAGAATTCCAAGGCTTTCTTGATTGAAAAATTTTAACGAGATATTCAGTAATGTGAATGCTTGCCAAAACTCTTTCAAAAGATATTCTTAAGTTAAATGTGACAATGGAGAGAAAAAAAATCAGGACAGTTTAACAAATCTCTCCTTCAAAAAATAAACTTGTAATTCCTTAATATTTCTCCATGATGAGCTCAGAAAATATTGTGCTTAGTTATTTGGTTTTCTTTGAATAAGACCGTTTCTTTGTTTACGGTTATAGTAGATGGAAATACCATCACTGAAAAATATCCTCCCCCCAAAATTTGTTTACCTGCAAAAAGCTATAGCTTCCTCCATCCCCATCTTACCACTCCAGTTGCTCCACAATCTTCTTGCCCTTTCATGTGCTTATCACCTTTCCGTTAGACTTCCTGCAAACATTAAGTATGTTCCATGCTGTGGTTAAAACCACCTGGCTTTCAAAGTGCTGTAGTTAATCTTTAAAGACTGTGGTATCAGCTAGGTCATTAGGGATAGTAGAGGGGAATGGATCATGTTCAAACTGTGACTTAAAATAGCCAAGTCACACCTGAGCCTTCTAGTGGCAGCTCCCCCCTCTCCCTTTCTGGGTGGATTTGAGTTACCTGCCCTTCCATTGACTCACCCTGGTTCTCAGGTGACATTTCAAGAACCCATGCCACTTGAGCCACCTGTTATTTTTAGCCTGCAGTTAGTAAAGAAGAGTAGGCAGGTTCAGATTAAGGGCTATGAAATTGATTTTGACACCTTTCTATCTTCTTTTTCAGCCTCTCTCAAGACCTCCTAGCATTCTCCCTTCCTTTGTCTCCTGGGACCGTATCTCTAGGCAAGCAATAAATACTTATAGTACCAAAACAGTGGTTAAGCCCATGGGCTCTGGGGCCAGGCAAGTTGTGTTTATTTTCAGTGTCTTACTGAAACTGTTCTTTCTAAGGTCACTGACTATTTCCTTAAAAAATTCTAGTAAATTTATTGTGAAACATTTTTCTTTGTGGTTCTCTGTAGCAGTTGTCACTGATGGCCACTGCTTCCTGTTTGGCAGTCTCTTCTCACTTGGCTTTTGGATATCATGTTATGCGGACTTCTTCTTCTTCCCTGACTGCATTCCCTCAGTTTCTTCAACAGTCCTTTCCACTCATTCTATGAAATTTAGGGATCCTTTCTTTTCTTTTTAAACGCTCTATGGAGAGCTGATGTAATTTTATCGCATTGCGTATCATCTCTATGCTCATGCCTCCAAAATTTATCTTTTCTTGTTTCCAAACATAGTATCTCTGCCAAGTGGATATTTGCATTTGTATTTCCAGCCACTGTATTCAATTCAGCACCAGTTGATTAGATTTGCCACATTGTCCCTCCTGGCATCAACTTTAACTCTCATCCCAGTTCCCACCACTCTCTCAGGTTTCGAACTGTAGTGTCATCTCTTGATGTGTGCAGTAGAGAAGAACCTGTTACTGAGTTTTATCAATTCTTTCTGGAAATGCCCTCCATTTATCCTCCTCATCCCTCCGTGTTAGCTGTAGCACTGACCCTTGTTATTTCACCTACGGTCATTGGTACAATACCTTTTCTATTTTCCTCTTACTTGAGGCTCTCTGTTTTCCCAATTTTTTTTCTGGGAAGAATATTCTCAGCTGAAAAATCCACCATAGTTCCTTTCTCTTGCAAGTCTAAGCTCCTTTGCCTTGGTTCAAACTCACTGTAAATTAATCCAACTCCACTAACAACTTTCTACAGCGTACAGATACGAGCACCCTGCTTGCATCAGTAGCTCCTGTGCTCCACCGAGACTTCTGTGCCCTGTCCGCACAGTTCCTCCACTGTAGAATGTTCTTCTCTTTACTCATCATCCTTTTTGGTGAGTAAGGAGAATTCTTAGCCATCCTTTGAGGGCCCATCTCTTCCACAAAACCCTCTCTAACTCTGGCATTCAACACTGTCTTCCATTTCTTAATACCTAGAGCATTTCCAGCCCATTCCTTAGTGAAGCTCTAAATTCCATAATTCTGTATTATTTTTAAGTTGTTTATTGGGTATAACTTCTCATTTTCCCCAATCATATTCTAACCTCCTTCAGAACAGAAACTTAAGATAGGGTCCTACCATTACTATGGGCGCACTCTGGTTAAGCTAATTTAGAAAGACTTCTTAATCTGACTAAAGTTTAAGTCTGATAATAAACCTGACGGCGTGGTTAACTTATACAAATAAAAAAGATTTACATTTTATTAAATGTTTACAATGTCCCAAACACTTCCATGCACATTTATTCAATTATCTTATGGTAAAAGTATCTCCATCTTTCAGATAGGGAAGCTGAAGCTTAGGGACATGAAATGACGTGCATAAAAGCTTACCGTGCCAGAAAGCTGGGACCCTCCACCAAAACACAATGCATTCTGTTCATTTTTTTTCCCTTCCAGGAAGATCTAACTTAACTAGTGTATTTGGAGAGGAATACATGCCATGATTCCATTTAACCCAGTTTCTTTAGGTTTTAATCTAACAGTGTGATGTGATGTTCTCAGTGTGATGTTAATGTATCAATGTGGTGAGCAGAGTGTGATGTCTCCTGGGTTCAGTCTCAGTGGTCCCTTCGCTGTGAAAAGCACTAGCATGCTCTCAGTTTCACAGTTCAGAAACCAGGGAGTGGTCTTCAACAATGTCCTTTCCCTCACCCTCCTCTGTCTATTTCATCATTAAGCTCAGTCAATTTCATTGCCATTACTCTTGAATTTCTCTACTCTATTCATGCCTGTGGTACCTCAGTCCAAGCTACTAGTACTTGGTGTCTGTTTAAGAGTCTCCTCACTTCTACTCTTAGCCTCCCCAATTTGTTCTCCAGTTAGAATAACCTTTCTGAATGCAAAGCTGATCATGGCTCCCTATTCCCAAGCACTTTAGCACGCTTTTCATTGTTCACATAACAAATCCCCAAATCTTCAGTACAAGTGAGCACAGTCTCGCCATCCCACATCTCACCCCGCTCTCTTTTTCTCTCTGATCCATTCTCCCAATATGTCAAATACCTGCTTTCTCCTACTATAGGCTGTTATCCCGGCTTACAACACTCTTCTCTTTACTTTTCACCGACTTAACTCCTATGCATCCTTCATATCTTATCTCAATGATCTTTTCTCAAGAAAGCATTCCTTGACTTTCTTGACTATTGTAAACCTCCCTATGATACATAATGTCTTAGAATCATGCTACTGTCCTCCATCTCTCAACACAGCTAAATTTTATATTTACTTTCTGATTAGTGGGGATTTCTCTCTCCCACTGGACAAAAAGCTCCTTGAGGCAGGAATAAGTTTAGCCCCTCACATGGAACTAGCACATAATTAAACATTTCAAAAATGTTTGTTTAATGAATGACTAAATGGTTACATAATCATGACTGATGACTACTGGCCATCATGGGTTGGCTAATGGTATGATGTTAATCTGTGGACGTCCAACCTCAGTTGACTTATCACCACTGTACCAAAAATACTGGTACAGTATTTTTGCAACTTGTGGTTACAAGTAAGTGGAAAGACCTACAACTGGCACATTGTCACACCCTGTCTAGCACATGGCTTTAAGTTGTCAGATCATGTTTGTTCATAGGGAAGAGCTACAAACTAAAATTCTCAATGCTGCCCTGGTGGATAACATAAACATTGGCGTCTCAACACTTCACAGATGTTGAGGCAGTAAGTTCAACTCAAAACAAGGAAACACCATATTTAAAATGTGAGTGAATATAGGAGCAGGTATAGTAAAGATACAGTAATTTGCATTGGAGAAAAAGTACTTCAAGGCTGGTACATTGTTCTAATCTTTGGCAGGAGGAAGAGCATGATAAGAAGTGGGCCTGGCTTGAGTTCCATCCATACACGTTACTTTCTGAATTATCCAAAGGATCTAGTTGACTTATCCAAAGGGCAGCGTTGACTTTGAAACTACTGTACGATGTGAGCTTTGAGGGCAGTATAATAAATGAACTGCACATATTCAACACAATAGCAAGAGAAAAATAAATGTTCATCATATTTTTCAAATATCATTTGAAAGGGTCAAAATTCTTGTGGGTATGTATAAAAGGCAATTAAAAGTAGATTAAAATATGAGGAATAATTACTTTTCTTGAGTAAAAGACGCAAGAGGATATGACTAGCTGGAGTAAATCTTAGAATGCCGCTAATTTGCAAAATGCTACCAAGTAGTTCGGTAATAATTCACAGAACGCATAAAGACTTAAAAGACTGCTGCCTTAATGGAGGTTTATTTTTCTATTTTACTTATTAAGATCATCTTAATAATTCATGCATGGCAATAACTTTAATGAGCAACAAAACCTCAAGTATCTCATTTAAACTTGGCAACTGTGCTGACAGTTAATATGGTCTCGTACACCTGAGCGAGCGATTGGAGAGCAGCCCTGGGCCGTTAGTAACTGAAGCCATCTCATTTTTGATACTCCTAAGAACAGTTATGTCCTTAGGTGAACGGTTGGATTTTATGGTCATTTTCTAGGAAAATTTATTCATTATTCATTTGCGGGGAGGTGAGAAAACAACAATGACCCACACTGTAACTTCTGTTGGACATACTGCATTGGTTGCTTTGCTTCTTCTTTGAGGGCAGCAACTGATTACCACTTTCTGAGAGGGAACAGGAATTCCTATAAAGATTTTACAACTTTCTTATGCTTAGCACCTACTCAGGTGATGAAAAGAGAGTCATGTAACACTATCCCACCAAGCAAGGTGAATTCTCTGCTTTTCTTAAACAGTTGCAAGTATGTGGATAATTTAGATTTAACTTCTGACCTGCATTTACTGGGCAATTTTATTAAGCCGCCATCATATCTTTTCTTTTTCATTTATCTTTTTACTATCCCTCTGAAGCGAAGCCACCATCATTTCTTATAGACACAATGAATAAAGCATTTACAATCATTTTTCATATAAAAATGCTCTAGGTGATAATTTTCGATACTATTTGAAGATTTCAAAAGCAGACACTAATTTTAATACACAGTTATGATAGCGAATACCTAGTTTTATGACACCACTCACTGCTATATTTACAGTAGTCTGACTGATAACAAAATAGATTCTGTTTAAATCTATTTTGTATCCAATGCACCTGTTATAAATCTGAGACTTGTTCTTGTCCTGGCTGGGGTGGCTCGGTTGGAGCACCAACCCATAGACCGAAAGGTTGTGGGTTCCATTCCCAGTCAGGGCACATATCCAGGTTGCGGGTTTGATCCCTGGTTGGGGT
Source organism: Mormoops blainvillei (assembly GCA_004026545.1). Lineage (NCBI taxonomy): Eukaryota > Metazoa > Chordata > Mammalia > Chiroptera > Mormoopidae > Mormoops > Mormoops blainvillei. The sequence goes on along the minus strand of PVJD01009105.1, from coordinate 56,789 downwards.
GTGTACCCCAGTCAGGGTACCAATCAGTGTTTCTTTCTCACATTGATGTTTCTCTCCCTCTCTCCCTCTCTCCCTTCCCCTCTCTCTAAAAATAAAAGGAAAAAAAATCCTCAGGTGAGGATAAAAAAAAGGGGGCTTGTTCTTGGCATAGTGAATTAAGCTGGAGAAGCTCACTGATCCAGTCACTGGTTCCTTGCATGTGCTATTCTTTAAAAATATTAGAGTTCAAAGTTAGAAAAGCCTGGATTTGGGGAAAAGACAGAACATATCACTAAAAAAACTGGTTTCTTTTTTATTTATTAAGATTGCCTTAATAATTCATGAGTGGCAATACCATCAACAGGTAATAAAATCTCGTGCAGCTCATTTAAACTTGTGCTGAAATCTGACATGACAAATTATATTACATCTGGGTTCGCTACATGCAGAAACATCCATACCTGCTGTAAGGAGGGAGAGGCAGAGTGATTCTGGTCCACTTGTTGAAAGTGTCAGACACCAGGACCCGCTGCAGGTGATAGCGACTGCATTCAACATTGGTAGGCAGACAATCCCTTACCAATGGGTGCCACGATAATCCAAGATCTACTGAATATTCTAACTCAATAGCTGAAATGGGAAACGTTATTTTGATTAGAAATACATGTCTATAGACTCAGGAACTATAATTACTTATATTTTCATTTCAATCAAATGTCAATTTGATTTTTCCCCCATGCAATATTTCCTAGTTTGAGATGTTTCCTGGTTTGATTTTTCCGTCTGTATATGACTAGTAATTATTTTTAACTTCCCATATTAAAATAATTTCTTTTAAGGGGTTATAATCAAATGAAATGAAACATACATACATTTTACTGAATCATTTCTTATACTGAGCATCTTTCAGAACAACCGTAACAAAACTATTGCTTCATTTACAGTTAAAACAATAATCAAAATAATTATAATTTATGTATAGTTATGATTTAATGGTTATCGAATACAGATTACATAAGTACACCTTGCTCTGCTGTGCAATGGGATACACAGGGACTCAGAGAGGCATAGGAGGTAGCTGAGAGCCATGAAGTTTGGGCCAAAACATGCAGTCGGCTGCAGGGTTTTGGAAAGATATCTCTTTCTTCTCTCTTCTTCTGAAACATTGAACTTATACTTCCTATTTTATATTTTTCCCTCTTTATTCCCTTCTTGAGGCTTTATAAATTGCTCTAACCCCCACCTCTCTACTGAAATTACTTTCTCTAAGGCTGTGATTCTCAATCTCAGCCACACACTGAAATCAGCCGGGTACCTTTAAAAACTACTGATGTCAGGGTCCTACCCTCAGTGACTGTGATTTCACTCTTTCGGGGCATGGCCCAGGGGTCAGGAGATTTACTGCTCCCCAGGTGATTCTCAGGTACAGCCAGCACGGGATCACTCACTACCCTAAACAATAGTTTGTCTCAGTCTTCACTGTACCTGTCCTCCCCATGGCATTGGACATTACTGATCATTCCCTGATTCTTTAAACTTCCTCTTCTTTGGGGAGACATTATTCTGAATCAACTGTCTTGCTCTCCCTCTGACCCTTGTGCTAACTAACCCAGCTACGGGCATTCTTCCAGACTCCACTTCAGTCTTCTGTTCTACGTGTATACTCTTAGGGGTTCAACTGCTACCTCTGTGCCCAATTTTATGTCTCAGAATTGATTTTACTCATTCAACAAATGTTCACGCAGCTTGGCATGGTGCTGGATGCTGGCATACTGTCATGCACAGTATAGACAAAGTTCCCACTTTCTATATTGTTAGTGCTTCTCCCTAAAGAATATCTTCACTCCAAATGACTTTTACCCAAGCTAAAGAAACACTCATCACTTCCCCTCATAAATAAATATCTTTTTAATTACCAAATTCTATCAATAACAATACTTCTGCGCTGGTTTTCTAGGTTCGAATTTAGAAATTATTTTCAAAATTTACTCTTCTCTTTCCTTTACCCTGTTCAACCTGTCACCTAGTTTTGAGCTCTGCTGCTTCTTTCATTTTTGTCTGCATTGTCTTGCATCAATTTTATCCATTCCATTTCTCTTCGTGCCTCACAGTGCTGGTCCTCATTGCCTCCCACGGAGATTACCACTGAGGCTTCTTACTGGGGCTTTTCCTTACCCACCTTCACTGGTTCCTGGGTTAATATCCCTAAAACATAACCACGGCACTCCTCGGCACTCATGCCCCCTTATTTATGGCCTTGTCAAACACAAATTCTCATGACGGCTTTTTGAGGGCACTGTGTTGCCAACTGTGCTCATCCACTTTTCTCTTTCATTTTATCATTCAATTCAACCTTTCTTAAAAGACTGCACCAAACTACAGTAGAAAGGACGCATGGCCGAGTTTACAGGGCCGAGTTTCAGTCCTGGTGCTGCTGTGGGCTGACTATGTCATAACTTACCTCCCTGAGTTTTCATTACCTTCCCATGCTAAGGGGGTATAGATGTCTCAGACCTAATGGTCCTTTTCTATTTTCAAATTCAGCACTCTGCTCTCCTCCGTTAGATGCAGATATTACCTGCTCAGGAAGGTCTGCTCACAGTTTCTCCCACAGTGCAGGAGAACTCCCACCTTGTTTCTTTACTTATGCTGCCAGACAACATGGAGTGTTCTCTCCTCTCCAGTCAGCCTTCAAATTTACTCAACAATCAATGCCACGTGAGACTTAGCTCCTTTGTGAAATCTTACCAAGCTCCTTGGATTGACCATCCATTGGTCATCTCTCTCTTCTTTGAACTCTCATCACATTTTGCATCAGTACCCCCTCCACGGAGCATTTAATTTAGTCATTTTTTGGACTCTTAACTTTTTTGAAATATCCCCTCATCTAGACTGTGTCTATTGAAGACAGGGTGTGTACCTTATACTTTTTCAAGTTCCACTTCTACTGTCTAGTTTAGTGTTGGCTGACTGATTGAATCTGAGGTAGGAAGAATACTTCTGGGATTCCCCCTAAGATATGTCCATCAAGTTAAAACTAATGAAAACATGAAAAATCTGGACCTTGCAGGACCTTGGAAGTAACTAAATTCCTCAGATTTTGGTGTCTCCAAGAATCTAAGACAGAACGAGGTCTTTGTGACCATACCAGCTTGAATCTCTTGGAAGCAGAGTGACATGTGGTGGTGAAAGACTAGGAAGCTCCCAGAATCCTGATAGGTCAGAAAGTTCTGGTGAAGGGTCCAAGTATGCAATGTTTTTATTTCTCCTAAGATAGGTCCATTAGTGTGTGTAAGGATTGTGCGGGTGTGAGTGTGTGCAAGTGCATCACAACTTAGAAGATGCAAACTGGTTACCATTAATAAGGGTGGCTAAATGCCCAGGATGGCAAAGAGTAAAAGGCTAAATGAGAACTGAGTTTTATGATTCCTGGGGAGATGTAAAGGAAATAATAACTGGGATAAAGTCCCATGAATTAAAATTCATGTATATACAGATTTATGTGAAAATCCTGCTGCTTATTCTGGCATTCTCCATGTGTTTAGATTCCTTTATTCCATAAGTTTGATACTAAAAAAAAATCTGGATTTATAAAAAGTGATAAATTGGAGGTTGTTATTTATATGCAAAAGAAGTCCTTACATACTTATGCTTGAAAATAAGCTCACATTCTTACACTTTAAAAATTAACTTCTAGACATCAAAACTACAACTAGACTGCCGAACAACCGTCATTCAGAACCACCTGAAATCTAGCTGACCAGAAATCCTACAACTACAGAATTGAAGAAGTCACACTGAGGCTGGTAGGAGGGAGCAGAGGCGAAAAGCAAGAGGATCCCATACCCACGTGTGGTCTATAACTCGGAAGAGGTATGTAAGCAGTGGAGGTATCCCATAAGGAGCGAGGGGTCCCAGCTCCACACTAGTCCCCCCAGCCCAGGGTTCCAGTGCCAGGAAAAGCCCCTGTGACTTCTGGCTGTGAACCCGGGTGGACTGTGGGTGAGTGAGACTGAGGGTTTCTGGAGTCCCAAGCAGCTCCTCTTAAAGAGCCAGGGCATGAACTTACTCAAATTCCCTCTGAACTTCAGCACTGGGGCAGTAGCTTAATGGAACTAGAGACATACAGGGAGGAAGTGAATTGTCTGGCATCAGGGTGAGAACTGGGGGGGGTGGAGCTTTCTGCCAGACAAAAGTGCTGGCATAAGCCATCGTTCCTTTGCCGAGCCCTTTACCCCCAGAGCCAGCAGGTGGGTGCCATATCTGAGACTCCATCCACCTAGCTCCCACTGGTTTCGCCGCCCTAGTGATTCCCTGAGACCTTACCCCACACAGCCTGTGGGCCCTCCCAAGCTGTTTCCAGTGAATGAACCCAAAGGATACAGTGCTCTTAGCAAATGGCCTGTGTTGGATTGTGCTTCAGATTTTCCTAAAAGTCTCTCAAATGAGCAGCATCTGGCTTTGGTGTGCCCTGTACCTTTTGCTAAGTGGCCCCAGGCCTGGTCCTTTTGGCAGTCAGCCTCGGTTCAAAGTTTGGCCTCATCTGGGCACCTCCAAGCCCAGAACAACTAGCAGCCATCTGCAGATCACTTTGTAGCTCATGCTGGTAGCCCCAGGCAGAACACAGGCAGGGCTGACCTTGGCAGGTACCTCCCAGGGGGCTCCAGAGCCAGCACACCTATAGCTTCAGACCAAGTCCAAGCACCACCTCCAAAGTGACACACTCAAGGTCAGACTCAGTGGACATGAGAGCCCAACCAAAATAAGTCCTGCTCTGTGGGGTGGGCCTCCACAGAGTTGCTCCTGCATGGTGGCTGGAGATTGGTGTCTGGTGGTTGCAGTCAGTCCCTACAACTGATTGAGCTGGGGGTAAATCCCTCCCACTGATGTGCCAACAGTGATCAAGGTTCAACTACAACAGGAGGGTGTACACAGCCCACAAGAGGGTTGGAGGGGTCAAGGTACACCTGGAGTTCCCAGCTTGGGTGACTGTGGAGGCTGTGCCACTGGACCCTACAGAACACCAAGTGCATTAGGCCATGCTACTAAGGCCAGGAGACATAGCAGCTCTACCTAATACACAGAAACAAACACAGGGAGGCTGCCAAAATGAGGAGACAAAGAAACATGATGCAAATAAAAGAACAGAACAAAAATCCAGGAAAAGAACTAAACAAGATGGAGACAAGCAATCTACCAGGTGCAGAATTCAAAACACCGATTACAAGGATGCTCAATAAACTTAGTGAGATCTTCAATAAAGAAATAGTAAGTATAAAAAAGAATATGCAAACCAAAAAATAACCAGTCAGAAATGAAGACTACACTAGCTGAAATGAAGAATAATTTACAGGGAATCAATAGTAGAGTAGAAGAAGTCAAGAATCAAATCAGTGATTTGGGATAGAAAGAAAGAAACAAACAAAAAAACCCAATTAGAAGAGAAAAAAAAAAAGAGAAGAAAAAGAGTTCCCAAAAATGAACACAGTGTAAGAAGCCTCTAGGACAACTTCAAGTATACCAATATTCTCATCATGAGGGTGCTGGAAGGAGAACAGTGAGCAAGAAATTGAAACCCATTTGAAAAAATGTTGAAGAAAACTTCCCTAACCTGATGAAGAGGATAGACATAAAAGTCCAGGAAGCACAGAGAGTCACAAGCAAGATGAACACAAAGAGGCCCCTACCAAGGCACATCATAATTAAAATGCCAAAGGTTAAAGACAAAAAGAGAATCTTAAAAGCAACAAGAGAAAAGCAGTTATTAACCAACAAGGGAGCTCCCATAAGACTGTCAGCTTGAGATTGGCAAGATGGCAGAGGAGTGAATGGAAGTCACACTGACCTCCCAGGACCAATCAGGAATTACAACTAAATTGTGGAGAAAGCACATAGAAAAAAGAACTGAACAATACTGAGACAGAAGCCTTATAACCTCGGACAGACAGAAGAATCAGTTTTAGCACAGCCTAACTGGTACGGAGTGTGGTGGAGAAGTGAGAAGGCTGGCTGGGACCCTAAGGAGGCAGTGCCAGAGGGATATTTAAGTGGCCAGTTGGATCCCCCTGAGAAGGGTCTAAACCATAAGCAGGGAACCCCAGCCTACGGCACCAGAGCCCAAAAAGTTCACAGATAACAGCCGGCTGCAAGAAGCGGTAGGTTTGCTCTCCGCCAGAGATGGGCGGCTGTAGACTGAAAGAGATGTTTAAAGGGCCAATACATAAATTTTCATTTGTATTCACTTACCCTAGGCTCCAGCAAAGGCGGGAGCAGAATAGGTTAGAGATGCCTGAGGACAGATTTGGGTTGGAGGCTTTGGGGAAAGAGCTGAGGAAGTAACCGCTGGGATGCTGGTACTGAGTCATCCCCCACGTGGCGCAGCCACCTTGCTCAGGCAGACCACTCCCCTGAGCAGCGGCAGCCTGAGAGGAAACATTAGCCCCTCCCCAGGAGGGATTCTGTTCTGGCCCGGTGGTGCTTAAGCCTGACTGCTGAGCTCAGAGTAACTAGATTAACAAGTGAAGGAGACAGCCACAGGCAGTAGATACCAGGAAGTCTTGAACAGGCTGCCTGAGGTCAGATGGGGTCAACATCTGACATCACCAGAAGTGGATCCAGAAAGAAAAACAGTGGTAAATACTACAGGCTACTGAGACGAAATCCACTGTGGTCTTCTCCATGATTTGCGATATTTTTTTTACTACATGGCTTTTAACATTCGTTTCTGTCCATCACGTTGGTGCATATTAAACCACAAGATACTATAGGCGATTTCTCTCCTTTCTTATAATAGTCTTAATCTCTTTACAGCCTTATTAATACTGGTTCATTTGCTGTTGATAGTGGCATTGCAGGGGGCAGCTATTTTTGAGGTCATGGGTTTATTTCCTGGGCTTTGTGATTTTGCACTCGCAGCCAAACAATGGGAAGGCAAAGAAACAACCCCCTATTGAAAGGACAGGAGGAATCCTCAGAAAGACTGCTAAATGAAATAGAGGCAAGTAAACATCAGATATTGAGTTCAAAACAATGGTTATAAGGAAGCTCACTGAACTCTGGGAGCTCAGTGAGAATTACAAAAAACTATAGTGAAACTACAAGGAACTTATAGCAAACTATATCAGCATAAAAAAGAACATAGAAACTCTCAACAAGAACCAAGAAGAAATGAAGAATACAATTTCTGAATTGAAGAACACAGTAGAAGGAATCAAAAGTAGGCTAGGTGAACTAGAGGACTGAGTCAGCGAGCTGGATGACAGGTAGAAAAAAACTCCCAGAAAGAGCAAGAATATGAGAAAAGGCTCAAAAAGAACAAAGAAGGGTTGAGAGAAATGCAGGACAACATTAAATATAATAATATCCATATAATAGGAATACCAGAAGGAGAGAAGAGAAGCAAGGGATAGACAACCTGTTTGAAAAAGTAGTGATGGAAAACTTCCTTAATCTGAGAAGAGAAAAAGTTACACAAGTCCAGGAAGCACAGAGGGTCCCAATCAAGAGGAACCCAAAGAGACCCACTACAGGACATATCATAATTTAAATGGCAGATATCAAAGACAAAGGGAGGATCTTAAAGGCAGCAAGGGAGAAACAGGAAATAACATTAAAGGGAGCCCTAATAAGGCTAGCAGCTGACTTCTCCACAGAAACACTACAAGCCAGAAGGGAATGGTAAGAAATATTCTGAGTAATGAAAAGCAAAGGCTTGCAACCAAGACTTCTCTACCCAGCAAGGCTCTCAATTAAAATGGAAGGCAAAATAAGGAGTTTCCCAGACAAAAGAAGGCTAAAAGAATATGCCTCTACCAAACCAGCATTGCGAGATATGCTAAAGGGACTGCTTTAAGAAGGTGAAGAAAAAGAGGGAAAGAGAGAGGAACACAGGTACAAAGGGCAAAAATGAATAAGTACTTATCAATAATAACTTTAAATGTAAATGGAGTAAATGCTCCAATTAAAAGACACAGAGTAGCTGAATGGATAAGAAAACATGACCCACACATATGCTGCCTACAAGACACCCACCTCAGAACAAAAGACCTACACAGACTGAAAGTAAAGGAAAAAATATTCCAAGCAAATGGACAGGGAAAAAAAAAGCCAGGTGGCAATACTTATATCAGACAAAATAGATTTCAAAACAAAGGACATAAAAAGAAACACTGAGGGACTCTTCATAACACTCAAAGAAAGAATCCATCAAAAAGACATAAACATTGTAAACCTATATGCACCCAATATAGGAGCACCCAAATATATGTGGAAAATCCTGGAGGACTTCAAGAAAGATATAGACAGTAGCACACGTATAGCAGGGGATTTTAATACCCCACTGTCAACACTGGATAGATCTTCCAAACAAAATATCAACAAGGATATTGTGGAACTGAATGATGCATTAGATCAAATGGACTTAACTGATTATATATACATATACATATACATATACATATACATATACATATATAAACTTTTATCCCAAAGAAGCAAACTACACATTCTTTTCAAATGCACATAGAACACTTTCAAAGACAGATCACATGATAGAACACAAAACAAGCTGCAACAAATTGTAGAAAACTGAAATCATATCAAGCACTTTCATGGACAACAATGGCCTGAAATTAGAAAACAACCTCAAGGAAAAAACTCAAAAACATTCAAACTCATGAAGACTGAATAGGATTCTATTGAACAATGAATTGGTCAAAAATGACGTCACAGAATAAATTGAAAAGTTTCTGGAAACAAATGAAAACGAACACACAACAGTCCAAGACTTATGAGACACAGTGAAGGCAGTCCTGAGAGGAAAGTCCATAGCAATACAGGCCTACCTAAAAAAAACAGGAACATTTCAAATAAACAGCCTACCCTACATCTACAAGAACTGGAAGAACAACAACAAACAAAGCCCAGAGTGAGTAGAAGGATGGAAATAATCAAGATCAGAGCAGAAGTGAATGACACAGAGACTAAAAGAACAATTCAAAGGATCAATAAATCCAGGAGCTGGTTCTTTGAAAAGATAAACAAAATCGACAAGACTTTAAGGAGACTCACAAGAAAAAAAGGGAGAGGATACACTAAATAAAATCAGAAATGAAAGAGGAGAAATGACAACTGATACCACAGGAATACAAAGGATTGTAAGAAATTACTACAAAAAACTATATGCCAAGAAATTTGAAAACCTGGGTGAAATGGACTAATTTCTAGAAAAATATAATCTTGCAAAACTGAATGAGGACAAGCAGAAAGCTTGAACAGACCACTAATAGCTGGTGAAATTGAAGCAATAATCAAAAAACTCCTGGCACACAAAATCCCTGGACCAGATGGTTTCACAGGACAATTTTATAAAACATTTAGGGAAGAGCTAACACCTGTCCTTCTCAGACTCTTCCAAAAAATCGATGGAAAAGGAAGACACCCAAACACTTTTTATGAGGCCAGCATCATCCTAATACCCAAACTGATAAAGATACAACAAAGAAAGAAAACTATAGGTCAATATCGCTGATGAACATAGACACTAAAATCCCCCCTAAAATACTGGCAAATAGCGTCCAGCAAGACATTCAAAAGATCCTACACTGTGATCAAGTGGGATTCATCCCAGGGTTGCAAAGATGGTATAATATTTGCAAATCAATAAATGTAATACATCACACAAACAAAAGGAAAGGCAAAAATCACATGATCATATCAATAGATTCAGAAAAATCATTTGATAAGGTACAGTACCCATTTATGATAAAAGCACTCAGCAAAGTGGAAAAAAGGGGGCATACCTCAACATAATAAACACTATATATGAGAAACCTACATCCAACATTATACTGAACAAGCAAAAGCTAAAAGCTTTCCCACTAAGATCAGGAACAAGACAAGGATGTTTGCTTTCACCACTTCTATTCAACATAGTATTAGAAGTCCTAGCCACAGCCATAAGACAAGAAAAAGAACTAAAAGTCATCCAAATTGGAAAGGAGGAATAAAACTGTCACTGTTTGCAGATGACATGATAGTGTACATAGAAAACCTTATAGGCTCCTCCCCAAAACTACTTGACCTAATTAGTGAATTTGGCAAAACAGCAGGATACAAAGTCAATATTCAGAAATTGAAGGCATTTTTGTATGCCAACAATGAAATGATCAGAATCAGGAATCAGAAAACAGATCCCATTTAATATAGCAACAAGAAAAACAAAGTATCTAGGAATAAACCTAACCTAGGAGGTAAAAGACCTGTACTCAGAAAACTACAGAACACTGAAGAAAGAACTTAAGGAAGGTATAAATAAATAGAAGCACATACCGTGTTCATGGATTGGAAGAATTAACATCATCAAAATGTCCATACTACACAAAGCAATATACAGATTCAATGCAATTTCTATTAAAATGTCAATGACATATTTCACAGATATAGAACAAACATTTCAAAAATTTATATGGAACGTTAAACAACCCCAAATATCTACAGCAATTTTGAGAAAGAACAAAGTAGGAGGGATCACAATACTTGACATCAAACTATATTATAAGGTCACTGTAATCAAAACAGTCTGATACTGGCATAAGAACAGACACAATGGAACAGGATAGAGAGCCCAGACATAAACCCATGTCTCTATGGTCAATTAATATTCGACAAAGAGGGTAGAAGCATAAAATGGAGTAAAAATAGCCTCTTCAACAAATGGTGTTGGGACATCTGGTCAGCTACATGCAAAAAAATGAAACGACCACCAACTTACACCATACACAAAAATACACTTAAGGTGGATAAAAGATTTAAATATATGTCACGAAAATATTAAAGGCCTAGAGGAGAACATAGGTAGGAAAATCTCAGATATTCCACACAGCAATATTTTCACCAATATGTCCCCCAGAGCAACCCCAAATATCTACAGCAATCAGAGCAAGGGACATAAAGGAAGCAATAAACAAATGGGACTTCATCAAAATTAGAAGTTTTTGCATGGCTAAAGAAAACATTAGCAAAATGAAAAGGGAACCAACCGTAGGGGAAATATATTCGCCAGTAATACCACGGACAAGGATTTGATCTCTGAAATAGATAAAGAATTCACACAACTCCAGTCCAGGAAGACAAACAACCCAATTAAGAAATGGGCAGAGGACCTGAACAGATACTTCTCCAAGGAGGACATACAGAGGGCCCAGAGACACATGAAAGGAAGCTCAGCATCACTAGGCATCAGAGAGATGCAAATTAGAACTACAATGAGATACCACTTCACACCAGTCAGAATGGCCATCATAAAGAAATCAACAAACAACAAGTGCTGGCCAGGTTTTGAAGAAAAGGGAACCCTAGTACACTGTTGGTGGGAATGCAGACTGGTGCAGCCACTGTGGAAAACAGGATGGAATTTCCTCGAAAACCTAAAAATGGAACTGGTTTTTGATCCAGCAATTCCACTGGTGGAGTTATACCCTAAGAATCTGGAAACACCAAGTTAAAAGAACATATGCACCCCAATATTCATAGCAGCAGAATTTACAATAGCCAAGAACTGGAAGCAACTTAAGTGCCCAGAGTAAATGAGTAGATCAAAAAACTATGATACATTTACACAATGGAACACTACACAGTAGAAAGAAAGAGCTACTACCCTTTGCAACAGCGTGGATGGAACTGCAGAGCATTATGCTAAGTGAAATAAGCCAGGTGGTAAAAGACAGATACCCTATGATCTCAGCTGTAAGTGGAACTTAATCAACAAAACAAACAAGCAAGCAATATATAACCAGCAACATTGAAATAAGAAACAAACTGACAGTAAACAGAGAGGAGGCAGGAGGGGGATAACGGTGGGAAAAGGAGTGGAAGGGTCAAGGAACATGCACAAAGGACCCATGGACAAAGCCAAATGGGGGAAGGTTTGAGGGTGAGAAGCGGATGGGTGAGGCTGGGGGAAGTGGTGGCAGAAAATGTTAAGCAAAAACAAAACAAAACAAACGAACAAAAAAATAGAGGGAGGCTAAGAATAGTATAAGAAATTGGGAAGCCAAAGAATTGATATGTGCAACCCATAGGCATGAACTAAGAGGTGGGGGGACGATGTGATGGGGTGCAGGGCAGCGGGGATAAAGGAGAGAAAAAAATGGGACAACTGTTATAGCATCACCGAGAAAATATAGCAAAAAAAAAAATACTGTCAGCTGATTTCTCAACATGGGTGAAAAAGGTGCAGTGATTAAGAAGTACAAATCGGTTGTTACAGAATAATCACAGGGATGTAAAGTGTAGCACAGGGAACATAGTCAATAATATTCTAATAACTATCTGTGGTGTCAGATGGGTATAAGATTTATTGAGATGATCACTTAGTAAGTTATATAATGTCTAATCACTGGGGTATACAACTGAAAGTAATATAATATTGTATGTCAACTATAATTGAAAAATAAAAAATGATTAAAAAATAAACTTCTAAAACTCAATCTACATACATTTTTCAAGACTGCAGTTATGATTTGACTTAAAGTGCACCTGTGTTATTTGTAGACTTATCAGAGATTCCCATTTACACACATCTGTCCCTACCTGGATATGGAATACTCACCATAACAAGAGTCTGTGACCGAGCAGGAGGCGGCAAAATCTATCTGCAGAAATGAATCCTCATTCACAGCAATGTCTGTGGTGACTACGTAACGGGTGCTGGCCTTTTCAATGAAGACCAGGGCATCACCAGTAGAGCCACACACAGGCATCTTGGTGCCTCCAGGGTGAAGTAGCCATTTCCTACTATCCAGAGTTGTGAAATCATCCTCCAAGACTGTATTACCAGAGATATTTCCTCCAATAAGAATCTGAAATGTATTAAAAAACCCCACAAATTTTCAATTTGGTTTCAAGATATGAGAAAGTACAGTCTTTTTTGTTTGTTTTTAGATGTCAGATTGCTCAGAGCTGGCATTATACGGCAAGCACAATGTTAGGGGCCCTTTCAGAACGCTCTTGTTTATGTGGTCTGCCTGCCCATCTGGCAAGAAGCTACAGAAAACAAATCAAAGGACTGACAAAACCATTCACAACCTTCACGGGCAAATTGTGCCTTTGGAAACTACATGTGCCCAAGCTGGGAAAGCAAAATTTGGCTTACATGTGATTATTTTTCATGTAAAATTTCTATTTAAGGACAGTTGTACCCTCAGGCATTTCAGTTTAATTCTTTGCATGGATTCTACAGTTTGTTAACAGGTTCTATTTGATATGCACTTTATTATTTATGAAGATCCTTTAGAATTGTCCATTGGATGTTAGGGAGATTTATTTATTTTTTTCTTCAAAAGCTAGGGAAGAGGATTTGGGAGTTACTGCATGTGGCACCAATGCTAATTTGCACATTTTCCTTTTCAGAGAATTATAACCTTGTCTCACGCTTGATAAAGTCCTTCTATCCATATGGCAGAATCCTCTCTGAGCAGGAACTGGGTCCTCTGTTGTGTTAGATCTCATATGATTTATTTTTATAGGCTCAGGCAAGTGAAGGAAAAGAGAATGAAAGGAAGTTAAATGCCATATCTAATCTAGCTGTGTGCTCTGGGGCAAGTCACTCAACTGTCCATCCTGGGCTTCCTCTGCTGGACTAAGGGGTTGGACTAAGTACTCAGGCCACATTCAGCTCAAGTGACAAAAACATAGTAGTTATCCTAAAGGGACTGACCTGGTCAATAACCCAGGGACTGTAGAAGTGCCCGTTTTCAGAGGGCTGCCACCAGCGAAGGCGAGTGGAAGCAGAACGGGCTTTCATGGGTATCTCCAGGGCAATGTACCTGCCCACGTTGCTGGAGTTGCTGAAAAGGAACTCTTGAAGGAGACTCCACGAGAGGCCGCCATTGAGAGAATATTGCAGAAGCACAGGTTGGCTCCTGGGATCTGGAACACCTTTGCCACATCCCAGTCTCATGAAGAACTGCACAAATCTGACATGAGTAAATTTACTGTAGACATTTACTTCACTGAGAAATTCACACCACTAGCAAGAGACAAGCACACAGGGCAATCGGGGGGCGCATGGTTTAATGAATATAATGACTTAGTGAATGTCCAAGGGAATAATTTCAAAGCCTGATTTTCCTTCTTAATGTGAAAGGAAATTAGTAAAATGTGAAATCTGAAAAAAGGCCATTCTTCACCTGTATTTACATTTCATGCCCCTTCACAGAGGTGAGTCTGAGGAAGGGAGCATTCACTGTACCCTTTGGTTTTTCTCTAAGAAGAGGGGAGGGTTCACCAAGTTTGGGAGTGTGTATTGCTATCTATTTAAGATAAATTTGGATCCTTGTCCTCAGTACCTGAAACTGGGAGAATATAATTAATCTAGTTTATGTCATTTATTGGCAAAACCATCCATTTTCAGGTTATACCAGTAGTTTTTTAGATCTCATATGATTGGTTTTGGGAGACACGTTTAAATTCACCAGCTGTTAACTCCTCTTTGTAGAAGGCCAGGCATCTTTTGGAAGAGGTGTGTAAAGCCTGGGGCAGGGGAGCATGAGTGTGGGGCAGTGGGGATGGTGGGCTGCGCCAACTTCTGACTACTGCTGGGTCTGCGACGCATGGTACTGGCCATCAAGAACTGTGGCAGCCGGCCAGTGCGGCTGGTCCAGCTGGCAGGGAGGCGGACTGAGTGGCAGCGAGCAGCTGGGGTGCCAATGAAAACTAGCTCACATGTTATCACTGGCAGGCAAGCTGCTGGTGCCTGGTCTGGCTGCTGTGCTACCTGGTAATGCAGAATAAATTTCATGTGTAGCTCGACACACACACCCCATTAGGCATGCAGGCCACACATGTGAAATATATTGGGGCTTATAATAAAGGTTATAGTTCCATATATAAAACCATGCATTCTTCATGGATTCCTTCTCTCCCTTATTTCAATTTACTGGGTATTCATTTATCTCATAACCTTAGAAAATTGGGATTTTACATGGAGCATTTTGAGGTCAATATATGCAAATCCTACACAGCATGCTACAGAGATGAGATAAATAATGGAGCTTTTAATGCTGGATTAATAAAAAAAATACATGGTTAGTGCCTAGTGACATTTATATCTGTAAAAATAATAATCATTCACAGAGAAAAACTTTTAGCCAATTGTCTACTTGTATTGGGAAAATGTTTATATTAATTTAGTCATAGATAAACCATGTAAGATTATTTGGAAAAACCTAATAATTTTGAAATGAGACAACTCAGTTGCCAATGATAAATCTGAAATAAAGAGCATCAAATTAAATCATATGCATTAAAATAGGATGGTGGTAGATAAAATCTTGTTTCTTTTAACTGTAAAATTATTATCTCACAGACAGAATTGTTTTTTCTATGAAACATAATCAAATTTATAATTCAATAAAGATTTAGGAGGAAGAGGAGGATAATATGTTATGACATACTTTAATTTACTCTGAAATGTTGCAAAAAACAAAAACATCATTTTTTTGTTCACTTGCAAAAATAGGTCAGGGTTCCATTTTACACATGTAAATTGTCTTTTTTATTTTCCTGGCTAAGTGTTTGGTGCGTCAAAGGATCAAAGGATACACATTTTGACAGGACATAATCCTCTGAGCCAGTTTAAAATGTTTGTTTCTGGGTAACTGTGCTCAACTTAGAAAATAAGTGCTTAGTTATGTCTGAGTGAACCATTGGAAAGAAATGCTTATAAAGAGTAAGGCTACACTTCAAATGTTCTTAAAACACCAACAGATGTAAAATTAATTGTGAGTATTTTGAGAATATACTGTATTTCAATTAAGCTTTCTACAAAGCATGGCATAAATAATTTCTACATAGTCCACGTGCTAATGAAAAATATTCTGCAGAAAATGGATAAAGAAGATGAACATTATTTTCCTAAAGTAAAAGTTAAATATTGTCATTTCCTAGGCACCATCTTGGAAATGACCAGATATTAACTTTTGTCTGTTTATCTGTGTTTCATTTCTGATCTAGTTATTGCACAAAACTCTCTCAGTTTTAAAATGAAAATTATGTAAATTGTATCTTAATGAAATTTTTGATAAGAGAGAAACGGCATTTCCCAGGGAAGAACTTGTCTTTGAGACAAGTTCTCTTCTTTCTGATTCAGTTACGTTCTGCCACTATGCCACTGTACGTTACAATGGGATTCTCCAACAGCATTCGAAAGTGATTACCGAGCATGTGATAAGTCCAGATCTCGTGTCATCAACATGCGCAAGCCCTCTTCATTGAAAAAGAGATTGTTTCCGCTGGAGAGGATTCCACACTTCCGAGACGGCTTTCCACCACTCATTAATAAGAATCTATCAGATTCCAGCTGACCTGAAAAAGGTGAAAAATGTGGTTTACCTATGACTTCAATTACAGTCATATTATTTTTTAAGGAATACGGTAAGTGCTTTGCGTATTTTAAAATATGAAGTCATAAATATCAATTTCATAGATTTTGGGATAAGGGGTCTCTTCAACATTTTACATGTCTGAATTGTTTAAATTAACCTTGGCTGTGTAATTTAAGGGTCCACATGACAAAAGGAGGGGGCCCTTTCCTGAGTATCTGTGGTCTAGCCAGGTGGACCCCTCCTTTCTGTTTCTCTATACCTCCAAAAGAGACACCAGCTTGTCAGTGAGTGAGGGAGGGTAATGTGGTCTTTAGACAATTTACATGTGTAAAGACCACAGGCTGTATTGTGTCCTTGCTACTATGAGGGCAGTATCAGGCAAGTGTTACATATTTTTAAAAACACAGTTTTAATGGGAGCAATTTTAGTATAATTGAATATCTCCTATGAAATAATATCTTTCAAAACCAGCTCTCAGGTCTTTTCAGACATTCATCTTAGATCTACTTCAGTTTTTTGATTGTGGTAAAATGCACATAACATAGAAGTTACCATTTTCATTATTTAGAAATGAACAACTCAGTGGCAGTTGCCACATTCCCAAATTGTGTAACCATTGCCACTACCTAGTTCCAGAACTTTCTCATCACTTGTAAAGAAAACCTGGTCCCCATTAAGCAGTCACTCTCCATTTCCCTCTCACCCGGCTCCTGTTAACCATTAATCTGCTTTCTGTATCTACAGATTGGCCTATTTTCAATGATTCATATGAATGGAATCATATGATATATGGCCTCTTGTATGTGACTTCATCTGCATAACGTTTTCAAGGTTTACCCATGTTGTAGCAAGTATTTCATTCCTTTTTATGGATAAATATATAATGTATTGATATACCTAAATATAATTTAGAATGTACCTTAAAACCATAAACATAACAATTTTGTACACTAGTTGGGAAAAAGAAAAAATCTTTAATCCCACTCTCCTAACCTAGATAGTTACTACATTTGTTTAAGACTTTCTCTTATGAGGATGTTTTTCCATAGTTTTATCAGAGTGCGTATCCAAAAAATATATATTGTGAATAATTTCAATTATTACATAATATACATTTTTCCATGTTGTAGCCTTATTTTCACATACAATGACATTAGATTCCAGGTATAACTGAGGTACAGAAAATGATATGAGGCTACTTAATGGGTTGGTGGTGAAGCAATGAAAGGAATTTATATTCTGGAAACGTCTTTCCTCCACCCAAGAAGATTAGCACTCTATAGAAATTTTCTAAAATTACCATTAATGAGAAATTACATGTGAAAGAAAGAATGGTGAAAATAGCCTTAGTTTTTCTCAATTATGTTCTTGTTCACTCTCAATGACCATTGTTTCAAAACTGGAATCCTATAAAATTCAGAACTAAATGAAGGCTTAGGTGGTTTCAATTGTAGTGATAAATAATTAAATATTAGAGTAGAACTTAATGATTACTTCTATATTACAAATTGTGTTTAATATGTAAACTCTTTCACAAAACTACATATAATTTATAAGAAAAGATGACCTTCAAAATCATCCTTGAGAAAATCAGGATTTTTGGTGCTTATTTTACAGGTTGGACCAGAGTAGCCAGGATCACATATGCACTTGGTTCCATTGATACAACTTCCATGTCCATTACACATCTCTTCACACTGGGGACCGATGTAGACATTATCAATGGCCCATGTCACTGGCTGAGAGCCAGCAGGGTAAAATCCTTGGTACCATCTGAAACGCACAGATCTGGAAAAGAGGAACAAATCTTTCAAAACCTAATTAACAGAACAACATACCTTCAAGTAAGCACGTCTGATCAATGAACAGTGGGCAGTTACTATCACTGCACTACACTCAAGAAATAGAGGACATAATTCAACATGTCAGAAACACAAACTCCATTCCTCAGTCTATGGGATTTTGCCAATGAAGGTCTTGCTTCCTGTAAGCCCCTCCCCATTCTGTCACTATGTCAAAAATTCTACCTGGGCTTCCAACTTTTTCAATATTGACTTTCTAGGTGAAGCTTTCTCCATCCCTCCTATCCACACTCTGCATAACCAAACTTTTTTTTTTAATTGAGGTAAAATTCACATAACATAAAGTAACCATTAACTATTTAAAATATACAATTTAGAGGCATTAGACAGATTCACAGTGTTGGCCAACCATTGCCTCTATAGGGTTCCAAGACATTTTCATCACCCCAAAACCCTGTGCCCATTATGCAGCCCCCCTACTCCCTGCCCCTGGTAACCATTAACCTACTCTCTGTGTCTATGGATTTACCTATTCTGGGTATTTCATATAAATGGACTCATACAATATGTGGCCTTAAGTGTATGGCTTTGTTCACTTAGCAAGATGTTTTCAAGGTTTATCCATGTTGTGGCAAATATCAGAATTTCACTCCTTTTTGCGACAATAATATTCCATTGTATGGGTATACCAACTTTATTTATCCATTCACCAGCCAATGGACAGTTGTTCTACCTTGTGGCTATTGTGAATAGTGCTTCTGTGAACATTCACGAATAAGTATTTGCTTAATACCTGTATACCTGTTTTCAATTCTTTTGGGTAAAGTAGTGAAATTGTTGGGTCATATAGCAAATACCTAACCCTTTAATTAGTCTCTCCTGCTCCCTCTCTTCCATAATTCTGATGGAATTTCCATTATTACAGTTATCACTGGTGCATGTATTTTCCCTATTGGCTCTGACCTCCTAGAGGCCAATCTCCATGCCTCTTCTTTGCACCTTCCATGCTGCCTTGTACTGTGTTTCGGATACACTGGAAGCTCAATAAATCTTTTTTGTGTGTCATTTGTGATGAAAAGCCTTAACAGCCAAAGTAAGGTGTTTTGGATTTTATTCTATTGACAAGAGAGAGCCCCAAAAAGATTATTTTAAAGAGAGGAGTGGCAAAATCAGGTTTATTTTAGGCAGATGTCTCATTTCTTAATTTATTTTTATATCAAAGGTAATTTTTCTTTTTATTTGTAAGTGAATTGTCGTATATTGTTGATGATGACTTAGCTCCTGGGAAATAATCTACACACTTAGGTAGAAGTCCAGAAATAGTTTAGCATATTTTATTATGTACAAAACTCAGCTCAAAGAAGAAGGATTTGTTTTAGAGGGGATAGATATAGAGATGGCCTGTATATCTATTTTGGTACCCTGTGAATCTGTCCAATTTTCAATTATCATAGAAACGAAATTCAGAATAATTTTTTAAACAGAAATTAGAAGTCAATAATGAGAAGCCTTTATTAGATTTCTAAAGTTTAGTAGAGAGTAAAGCAGATAGGGTCAAGTTGCCCCATATAATTTTAACCCTAATTTCATTGTTTATATCAAGACTCTAACTATATTAAGCTGCCCCCAAAATGCCAGTTCATGATTAAATTTTACTTTCAAATACTTATCAGAGTTTAATCTTGGCAAGAAGCTCTTCCTACCTTTCGAACTTTCAGACTGCTGAGTTGAGGGAAATGGCTGGAGTTTTCCTTTGAACAAAAACCTGCATGGATTTTTTAAAAACTTCTTATTTATTCAAATGTTCTGAATACAAATGAACCACCTTGGTTGGATATTTATTATTGTTCACCTGTCTTGACACAGAAACTGCAAGTGCTATGATAAACGGGCTGAAAGGTCTGGTCTCACTGTGGTTGCCTTCTGCTGAAATCTTATTTTGAAAATTTCTCATGCCGCCCTCCCTGGTGAATGTCAGCATCTGTTCTCCTAAGCCAGGGATATTCAAAAGGATCTGTTCTTTAAATGTAAACTTAAAGTTTCAAGTACACAACAGTGCTTTCATTAAATAGGGATTTTGGTTGACTCATTATGAAGCTGTATAATGCAAAAGCAATTAGGAGTTTTAAAGACAAAAAGACTCTAGGCAAAAAGGACAAAAAGGTGATGTGAATAAAATTCAATGGAAGCTCCATACTCATGCTTCAAATGTGAATCGACTGTGTGTGGAGGTAAAAATGGCCATTTCTGTACCTGGTAACATTTAAAATACTTTTTTATGGTGTTCATTGTCCAGTAACTACATAGAAAGAGATAGTTTAAACATGGGCCATACCTTTTTTTTTTTTTTTTTTTTTTTAGCATCTAGCACTTGTGCCATTATTATGTACCATGCTGAATACAAACCAAGGGATAGTTCACTGACTTGGAGAAAATTTAATTTTTGCCTTCCAGCAATTCATGCTTGTGGAGGTTTTAAGAAGAGTGTTCATTCTTTTCCTGAAACAAGGGCTAGACAACACTATGAAGGCAAATTCTTTCTTGCAGAAATGGTTGAAGGCAGTTTGAAAAATAGGTTTATAACATGTTTATACCATGCCTGCTTAACAGATTTACTTTCTTTTCATAGAAGGTAAATATGATATGGAATTCAGGTAACGTGATGGTCCAAGTTCTGTACCTTTATAATTGGAGGACGTCTATTTTAAACCGATGCCCAGTACCAGTCAGTGAAAATATGGATATCTGCATTTCTCTTGTTCAAATTTCCAAATTATATCACCATGCTTTATGTGCAAACATGGGCTGGTGGACATAACCAAATGCTAAGTAAGGCCGGCTTCATGACACCCGAGCCCTGATCTGAGGCGGGTCTCTTCACTCAGAACCTCCAATTGGCAGGTCTTTGTGATTTTATTTCTTGCTCTTTTAAATGGTAATATTTCCATTTTGGAACTTGTTGAAGCAAGTCTCAATTGCCAAAACAATCTGAAGCCATGGTCTACAACCTACATATAGGGTTGTTTCCTGTGTAATCAAATGCTTAGCTGGGTAATTAAAGGAAATTAGAGGCCCATTAAAGAAAAAACCTAGAGCTTCTCAGCAACACCACCAAGTCGTAGTGTTGGTCATAGGTGCTGAGTGATTGGTTCTTCAGGCTTTTTCCTTGCCTACACTGCCCATCAGCAGCGATTTGGGGCAGCCATGCTTCTTTTGCAATACTTGGCTTTCTGGTCATAGCTGATTGGTTCAGATTTTCTTTCCTGGAAGTGTGGAATAGTGAGTTCCAGAAAATGAGAGCCGTGGTGCTGAATGATATTAATATCAGCATGATAAAAATGAGGATCACAACTTCTGTTGCTGATGGTCTCATACTTCCTGAATGGAGTGGATGGTATTACTCCCCAGAATGTTTCCACAAATTCTTCCACTTTTTACACACCTCTTTATATCTCTTGCAACACATAATCTTAAATAATACAACTGATTTTTGATAAAAAGTTTTTTCTGAGCTCCCCATGCCCAACTTTTTTTACAGACAAGCTCACTCCCCACCCCTGCCCCCAACAGTTTTCTGGTTGCGCTGGCTGAGTCCTCGGCTCTACCTATTCCTATGGTCTCCAGAGACTCTCCATGCCTCCCCGGCTGTCACTTATAAGATCCTTGAGGACATTTTGCTTTTGCATAAAAAAAATACTTTTTGAAAAAAAGAGGTCATCTATTAGAATAGTATCCTGCTGTAAATAGCAAGAATTAATAAATAATATATTCAACAACACAAAATATTAAAGCCCTTAACAATTAAATTATAAAAATTATGCTGATCATATGAAATGTGAATAGATTTATGTTCAAAAAAACTTCAGACTTTTAAAAATTCCCTTTGGCCCTCTTGGAAAAGTACTAGTAGTTTTGCCTGAAGACCCAACACTTCTAATTATGCTGTTTCATATTAGGAATGTAAATCTATTTCCATCTTGAAAATATGATATGAATGCTTTCTTCTTTTTTTGACATGCCCTGAAATAATAAATTCTTTATTCTAAGGGAAAAGACAAATTTTCAGGCAGGCTGCTTTGTTGACTTCCTCTCTTTATTCACTTATACTATTAGTTTCATTTTTTTGAACTATGCTTTTCATTTTATTTGTGTTAGAATTGAAGTCTTTCATCTCTAAATAGCTTTTCAACAGAAGAGTCAAATAAGAGGTTTACAGTTGTTCATATAGAAAATAATACAATAATTAATAAATAACACTACAAGAATAAACTGTGTTTCATGTACTCGTAACTGTAAACCTATGTTTGCTCACCCTGTATATGTAGTAAGAATGCTAAGAGAGGTTTAAAAAGTAGAAATGCCTGGGGGAAGAGTGCTAACAATTTTTTTATGAGACACTGGGATATTCTGTGAGCTTCCATCCTCCACATGTGTCTTCTCCCAGTGTGAGAAATATTGGTAGATATTTCAAAGTCATACAATTCTAACTGCATTTATATTGTGAAGGAGGAGGGAGTGGGGAAGGGTTACAGTACTAGGGGAAAGCCATCCTTCTGTTTCTTCCTAACTGATCTAATAAAGACCCATGGGGATATGAACCCTCTGACAGAGTATGATCCCCATGCACTCTTTTAAATCTATCTTCAAACCATAAGTTAGTAGTATGTTAGCTCAGTGTCCTATGTTTTAAATATACATCAGTCTGTTTTAAGTGGAGAACTGAAAAAGAAATGTAAGGTGGAAATTTCCCCCTGATAAAGTCAATGATGATGTCAGGAAGAAAACTGTTCGTGAAAAATAAATGTGGCATGAAGCGGCAAGTCCTTACCCACAAAGGTGCAACTTCCCGAAGTGCACAACCTCTCTCCTCCAGCCCTGGGTGGTGCCCGCGTAGTAGGTGCTGCTTGGGTGGTGCTCAGTGGAGCACAAGGAGCTGACATGGCTGCTGCTGTGGTAGCAGAGGGGGAGCAGTAGGTGCCAGGTTGCTCCAAAGTCCCTTGAAAATTCTAGCCTTACTGGATCAGCAGATGAGCTATCAGTTGAGCACCCAACGTTGATCTTGGGGAAGAAGAAAAAATGATACAGATTACCTCAAAGCAACAAGCCTTGAAATGAGCCTTCACCACTTCATTATTTTCTTGAGTCCATTTTCTTGGGAACTGTCTTGCTGAAATATTTAACACTATGAAATTCTGTTTTGCTTGAATAATATCATATATTATCTTTAAATAATACTTTTTCATAAGGAACCTCAATGGGTCTCATGAAAAATTTATTTTCCCTCATTTTATAAAAAACTAGAGAGTGGGTAAGGCAGAGTCTGGCACAGAATTCCAAATCTTACCTTTGGCCTACTTTCATAGCCAAGCCAAGCAAATAGTAATGAAAAGACTATTTCTCTAATTCTAACCATGAGTTTTTTTGAGCTTGCTAGACAGGAAGACCTATTTTCTTTCTGGTAACAACTTCAGAATACATGTAATCCCACTTCTGCACAAGGAGAATCTTCGACACATATTTAATATTAGAACACCATTTCCCTGGCATGGGGAGAGCATTATCAGAAAGACCTTTATCACCATTAAGGAAATAACCACTCCATTCTTTCAAGTAAATTAAACTAAAACTTAATTAAATAAATGCATGTGATTTTGTCTATGAAATTTTTTTCTCTTCCCATTAGGATTAACATTTTCTTGCTTATCATAGCAACCAGATCAGATATATTTATATCTATATTTATTTAATTTATTGATTGCTGTTCGACTTACTCTTCTTACTTTCTGGTGAATAAACTGTTGAGATTTGATAACCTTTTCAATTATAGGCATTTGTTTCTACCTGGATTCTTTGCATAACAGAACCCTTAAGGGTCAGAGGTGCTACTTTTTATTAATATTCAAAGCATAACTGTTAGAAAATATAACAGTAAGTTATATAAGTAACATAATAAAATCAGAAAATATAATGGAAAATTTAGGATAGATACAGAATAATTTCTTTGCTAAGACTTCATTTGGTCCCTGACTTTTGAGATGTAAAACACAATTCTAATTCAGAGAATACAGAGAGGTAATATTCAAACCTATGTTGATGCCATTAGACACTATCTTAAGTAAGTCTGCTCAATGGTTGGTATGGACCTGATATGACACAAGTATCTTTGGAAGTTAATGCTATTGAACATTGGTATAATGCACCTTGGGTTTCACTGGTTTTATCTAAGTTTTTGAAATACATAAAGAATTCTTTAATACATTAATTTGCTTTCTTGAAGAATATAGAGTTCATAAATATTAATGAAATAAACAGAGAAATTATAAAAACAATGAATTATTATTTTATCACTAAAATTTATGACACCATGGCAAATATATAGATTATAGCTACATTGACTTGGGTCCTAAATAACACATAAAAACTGCAAATAATAATACTAAAATAGCATAGTCTTTTTCATATTTATAATGTTTAAAGTACTTTATTTCAACAACTTCCCATTATACTAGGTGGGGAGATTATGTCATAAATAAAGGACAAAAATTAAAAAATAAACCTTAGTATGACAGTGGTTCTGCTAATAAAAATGAATTATGATATAAAATCTCTTTTGTCCTTGTGTAAAAATAGGAAGCCATGATGCATGAAATTATTTGAGATTTTCCTTCTCTTTCCTAGGTTTTGTACAAGATAAACTTTAAAGCATCTCTGATGGAACAAAACCACGCACCTCAAACTGTATGATGGTGTTCGCATCCACGCTGAGGTCCCGAGTGGTAATAGAATGCTCACCGACTTCATTTGAAACAAACACCATGGCTGAATCTTCCTCACTATTATACAAAAGAAAGAACCCAACAACAACAAGGAATCCACATAGGCAAGAGTGATTTGTATAGAGCAGTGGTTTTATTTTTAGTTTCTGAATTCAATACTTACGGTGCTCCCTTTGAAGAATACGGGCAATAGAGACCAATGTTACCACCAGGATAGAAAAACCAATTGTCTTCTCTGGGCCCAAAGTCAAATGTATCCAGAAGCATCACAGGGTTGTTTAAATTATTCCCATCAATAATGAAGTCATCAATGATCCAGATTTCTTCTTTCTTACCTAAGGCATTTTTGGATAAAGCATGTTTTTCCAGTGGTGAAAATCAGATGGACATTTTGCTCATTGGAAGTACGGAAGGAACTCAGTAACAACAGGTTAAACATATGCCTTTAGACAAAGAAATACTAACTATATCACAGTGCATTTACAGTGATTACAGGAACAGTGTGAAACAAATTAAGCTTTCAGTCACATTAAACTGATGCAGAATGGAGCAGTCTCATTAAGTCAAGAAAGATGTGACAGGCGGCTTGTGAGAATGCGCAGCCTTTTCGTCATAGTGGGGCTATGGACCCTCCCGTTGACAAGAGCGAGCTTCGAGTTTGTTTTTGAGGTTTTGGGGGATACATGAAACGTCAGGGTCTGTGAGGCTGGGCAGTCAGGGCGGACTTAGAACTGAGGTGCATGACCTAGCGTGTGCAAGGAGCAGCTTATGACTTTTTAGAGCTAACCCGCGGTTTAACATAGTGCTTTTGTCCTGCTGAAGGACCATGGTTATTAAAACATTGCCTAACGCATACTTTTATTTAATTGTTAAAAATAACACAGAATAAAATAGTTATATACTTTATTTTTTCTTACTGCTTTTCAAAACATCTATGTTTATTTTAAGATATGTAGAAATATCCAGAAAACTAGTAAAATCACTCCTTAGGCTGTCATAGAATTTGATTCTGTGACTTAGGCTGGGTGTTTAAGGAAGATATTACTATGTAGATAAGAACGGCAAACCCAGGCTGCTTTTGTAAAAAACATTGTTTAAACTGAACTGGAAACAAGGTGATAAGACCATACCAAGCAGAAACCTCAAGATGTTCCAAGGTTGCTTTTTCACTGATTCCTACTTTTGGTACAATTCTTACAAAATATAAAAAAGGATCCATAACTAGGGGCCTGTGGAAATAACCTGATGATTTAAATGGTCGTATAGCATTCTCTCTCTCTCTCTCTCTGTCTCTGTCTCTCTCTCTCTCTCTATATATATAGTCTTGAAAGCAATTGGTGAAAACAAAAAAGAAAGATCAGGTAAGTACTCAAACATAACACAAAGACAATATCCTCTGGATTATGAAACTGGTTGCATTCTTTTTTTGATTTTTATTTGGTCTAAATATAAAAGATTATATTTTATCTTTTGTATTAATATAAATATTAAATACTTATATAATATATTTATAGAAATATAAAAATATTATCTAATATATATTATATATAAAATATAAATATATTATATATAATATAAATATATTTTATCTTGTGTATTAATATAAATACAAAAGGCCCAAAACATAAAAGATTATGCTTTCTGTTCACAACAAGTTTAAAATACTTATTTTGAATTATTAGTTACAAAGGAAATACTCAGGTTAAATTTTAGAGATGGCAGTACATTTTTCTTATTTATTTCTGTGTTACCTCTACAAAGAACCTATATAATGCTATCCCCATGCTTACACAGGCCATTAAATGTATAATCTGGTAGAGTCTAGTCCTTTATAAACAGCAGTAAATAGAAATTGAGGGTGCAATAAACATTAAAAATTTGTAAAATCATTTTCTTTAACCATTTGAAAATGCTATTAAATTATACATTCCTTTTGACCTATCAACTGAAACAGGTATATGTGATAAAAATATTTCATCTATCTGCTTTATCTGTTTGGTGTAAATTCCTCTCACTTTGTCATAGCATTTTGTTATAACATTCTATTTCACTAATAAAATGCCACACTCAAAGAACTATGTATTCCTAAGTGATTTCATCAAAAATGTAGTTACAGTTGATGAGTACCTAATGGTAATGCTGGATTATTATTTTAAAAACCTTAGATCTGTGACAAGATTCAGCTATATTTATAACATCAAGAGAATTTATGAGTCAAATATGAAGAGATGATGAAGATACACACAAAGTTAAATATTCACTGGGACTCCTCAAAAGTGAAGCATGAAAGATGTGTATGATGAATAGCTAAACTACTCAGTTCATAAACACTTCCCCCCACCTTAGAAACAAACATGTTAACATGCCACAGTCAGTTCCATCATAAGAGAACATGCATTTTTACCATTATTATATGGCTGCCAGAGTCTGAATCTTGTAGCATTGGTTTGGGCAGTGTATGGCAAAGGAACATTAATGAAAAGTATGTTGGTCATTTGAGGGAAATAAAATTCATCCATCAGGTGCCAAGTGATACCCCCATTGACAGAGAATTGTAGTAGAATAGAGTGTGACCTCTCTGGAGTACCTAGAAATAAGACAACACAAATAAAAAATAAATTGTGCTAAAAAATGGGAAAACAGTATGCTCTTAGACTATTCTTTTGGCATCAATGCATACGCTGACTTATATTCACATAGAGGCTTTATAGTCCAAATGTATGAGAGGCAACTTAAAAGTGATGACAGGCTGAATTTTCTGTATGAATATGTCTCAAAAAACAAAACAAATCTTGGATTTTCACACAACAGTATCTCCCTCTCTTTCCAGCTGTAAATACACATCTGTGTTTTATTTAGGAAATATCACATTAAAAAATTTTTGATTCTACAGGAATCACAACTTTACAAAGGTCAAACATTTAAATCTCAGGATACAATAAAAAATATACTTGAAAATTTGTTATATCCAAATGGCATTATCTGTCAAGAAAGTTATTTAGTGAATATAAAAGGTCAGAGTGACAGAGTTGGCTCTTTTGAATTTTATAAAATTCATGTCTATAACTTTGGAACTTTTAAAATTTTTATAAGTTAAAAAGTTATGTTGATTTTTATAACATAATCTTTATAAGTTTTTATAACAAAATATTGTAAGTTAAAAAATTATAAGTTGTATGATTTTTAACTTAAAAATTCTTACAGCTAGAAAGTAGTGGTAGAAAAAGACTCAGGGACATGATGATAAATTTAACAACCACTAGAACTAGTATGATTACTATAGCTATATGAAATTATTATAAGATCAGTAACCTAACCCTTATATTAAGATGAATTTTATTATAGAAGAACATTTGTGAATATTTATGTACCCAAATTTAGGCTACCTTTTCCACATAACAAAATTTATGGACCTCAAATACACTATTTTTGGGGGGATAAGGAATTGCACATGAGGAAGTTTTCTTGAAGGGATATAATAAAATCATACCCATAGAAATGACTTACCTTTTGCTATAAATCTAAGTGAAAACTGGACATACATGGTATTGGTACAGTCTAGATCTCTTGAAATAAGCATCCTTAGTCCTTCCTGAAAACAAACACATACATGTTAAGTAATCTTACGACATTTGAAAAATTATTTTCCTTTGATTTTTCCACATGTAACTTGGATCAGCTAAATGACACATAATGATTAAGTAGCAATATTTGGTCCAGTTTAAAAAGAAAAATGGATTGGGAGATCTGGACAGCTACATGCAAAAAAATGAAATTCAACCACCAACTTATACCACATACAAAAATAAACTTAAGATAAAAGACTTAAATATAAGTCACGATGCAATAAAAGTCCTAGAGAAGAACAGAGGTAGGAAAATCTCAGATATTCCACACAGCCATATTTTCACTGATATGCCCCCCAGAGCAAGGGATATAAAGGAAAGAATAAACAAATGGGACTACATCAAATTAAAAAGCTTCTGTATGGCTAAAGAAAACATCAGCAAAATGAAAAGGGAAACAACCGTATGGGAAAACATTTGCGACAGATAATCCAATTAAAAAATGGACAAAGGATCTGAACAGACACTTCTCCAAGGAGGGCATACAGAAGGCCCAGGGGCATATGAAAAGTGCTCAGCATCACTAGCCATCAGAGAGATGCAAATTAAAACCACAACGAGATACTACTTCACACTGGTCAGAATGGCCATCATAAACAAATCAACAAGCAAGTGCTGGAGAGGATGTGGAGAAAAGGGAACCCTAGTGCACTGTTGATGGGAATGCAGACTGGTGCAGCCAGTGTGGAAAACAGTATGGAATTTCCTTAAAAAACTAAAAATGGAACTGCCTTTTGACCTGGCAATTCCACTGCTAGGATAATACCCTAAGAATCCTGAAACACCAATTCAAAAGAGCATATGTACCCCGCTGTTCATATCAGTGCTATTTGCAATAGCCAAGTGCTGGAAACAGCCTAAGTGCCCATCAGTAAATGGGTGGATCAAAAAACTGGTAAATTTTACACAATGGAATACTATGCAGCAGAAGGAAAAAATGAACTCCTACCCTTCGCATCAGCATGGATGGAACTGGAGAGCATTATGCTAAGTGAAATAAGCCAGGTAGTGAAAGACAAATACCATGTGATCTCACCTATAAGTTGAACCTAATCAACAAAACAAACAAATGAGCAAAAGAGAACCAGAGACATGGAAATAAGGAACAAGCTGGTAGTGGCCAGAGGGGAGAGGGGAGGGGAATAATGGGGAAAGAAGGAGAAGGGTCAAGTCAAGGAACAAGTAGAAAGGACCCATTGACAAAGACAAAGGAGGGGTTGGGTTGAATGGTAGGGGTGGGTAGGGGCAGGGGAGGGTAATGGGGGAAAAAGAAGAACAATTGTAATTGAACAACAATTAAAAAAAGGGAAAAAAGAAGAAAAATGGATAGTTTCTACTTTCTTAAAGATTTTCATTTTCTATGCCCGAAAGACACAATTTCTGTCTCAACTCTAAATTACACTTTGCTGTGACTACAAAAAGCAGTGCAAAGATGATAGCATTACAAATCTACAGGCCATTTTATTTTTTATTTTATTTTATTCTAGTGAGTGGATGCTATCTTTTTTTCTCCATTCCTTTCTCCCTTCCTCCCTTCCTTCCCTATTTTTCCATCACCATTTATCCCCCCATATCCTCTTCCACCTCCATCCATGTCTTCCCCCTGCAATCACTGCACTGTTGTCCTGTCCATGAGTTCTTTTTCTTAAAAAATGGCCTCCTCTGATCACAGCATGTCCTGAGAGGACTAACAAGGAGACAAGACGAAAAATGTGCCAAGGGCTCCTGCTGAAAGCTGGGAACTAACAGGTAACTTTTTCAGGGTTCCAAGGAGTCTTAGGAACATATTACCCGTTTGCACACTCTGAGAGCCTCGGGAGCTCATTCCGGCTGTCACAACCCCCTGCAGTTGGTCAAGTTAAATAAGGCATAACTAAGCGAGTCCCTGTGCCTTGGTTGTAACTGCTCATGCAGGGAAGCCAAGGAAGGAGGAAAATGATCACATTAGCTTTAGGAATTTTTTCTGCTAATTAACTATTTCTGGTTGCCTGGGATTGACAGCTCCATAGCTTGTTTTCTCCACATAGACACAGGATTGCTGTGACATCCAGTAAAATAAAATTTCACTATGCAAATGTCCTATGGTCCAAATAGGTCTTTTAGTTTCTCATCTGTGACTTCTGTATGAAGTGACTCCTCAGTGGTGGAGGGCTGTGTGATACTGAGTGGACACTGTCAACTGATTTCTTAATTATTAATCAACAAACACCAAACGTAATTTTAACTAGGCAATGCAAACTCCTCCTCATAACATTTATTACAGAGCATGTTCCTCAACAGGTGAAAAATTTTAAATAGAACCGATTCTGTAACAGCAACTGCATATGTCCACAGCACGCTGTGTTCTAAAACTGACAGTTGCTCATTTCAAGCACCTAGCACTCCTAAGGGGAAGGTATTATTATCTTCATGTTGCCAGTAAGAAAACTCACACTCAAAGGGACAGTAACAGTTTATAAGTGTAATGGTAGGATTTGAACCCAGACATGTCAGGTTCTGAAACTTATCCTCCATCCTTTATAACAGGGTTTTGTTTATTAAATCATCTCTTGGTTTTTAGAGAAGACATCCACATAATATTAAATTTAGATTTTGATAATTATTTGATATTGTATGAGAAAGCAACTGCATTTAAACCCATCCCTCAACCTCACAAAGCATAAATTCAATCTCCCAGGACTGAAGGTTGTTGTGTAAAATTCCTCATATTTCTGGTCTTTGTTTCCTTTTTTCCTAATAACTCACTGCCCTGCTCAGCCTATGACACCCAATCACTGCCTGTTCTTCATGTGTCAGTGTCATCACACTCTCCCTCACATGTTTACAAGCACTGGGCTTTGGGTGTTTTTACAGCTTGGTGTCATGTGGAGGTTGAGGTTATGGGGAAAGGTGGCTTCTTCAGCTTCTAATGAAAAAGCTTTGAGAAGGTTAGTTGGTAGATCCAGCTAATAAACACCTCTTGCTAATATCAAGATAAAGGAATATGACGACCCTTCTCCTTTGATTATGGAATGTAAGTATAAGTTCTTCCACAAAAAGACCTATTTTACACTGCATTTTGTAGGAAAAATTTTGTTGAAAGTGGGTATGATCTATAATATGAAAGTATCTTTCCTTTACATTTGCAATATTTGTTTATAGTTCAGTACTTGACATTGATAATTACATGGTGAATCTGTCAGGCCCTGCTTCTACATATATTCTAGTTCATGTAGGTATGTTTCCTCTTTCATTCTTTTTCCAGGTTGAGTAATTCATTTGTGCTAAATGTGAGGAATTCTTTCTTTTTTAAACTACTAAGTTTCTTTTCCTTGATTTGAGAGGAGGGGGAGGGAGGGTGGAAGAACGAGAGAAAGAGAGAGAGACATTTGTTGTTCCACTATTTATGCATTCACTGGTTGAGAAATTGTAAGGAATTCTTTTGCACCCAATAAGTTATTTTAAGTGAAACTATTCCTGAATCTGTAAACATTAAAAAGAGACTATCATTTCATTTTTCATGAAAGAATGCCTTTCTAGGTCAATCTGCAGCCTGCTGAATGGCACACACTGCGCCCTTTCTATGTCTTGCGAGCTGATGGATAATATGTCTAAGACATATAATGCTTGGCTGCCCTTGCATTTGGATGGCTAAAGGGGGATAGAATAGACTGCGTCTTTCTTGCTTACAGGATCTAGGGGCCAGGTTAATTCTACTGCTTAAAATTTTATCGGGGAAAGATATTTGAATTATGAAAATTCACAGGGCTTCTACTTTATGGTCTTGTCAACTGCTTCAAACAGGTCAGAACTGAGCTAGTGGTAATGACAGCTAAAGCCTAGGTAACGACAAGGCCAAAACCACAAATACACACACAACACACACACACACACAATGCAACAGCAATTACAAAAAGTCAGTAGTTCCCACTCTGAAATGTTCTACCTCAATTTCTTTGGTTCCCTCATAATTCTTAGGTACTTTTTCTCAGAGTCTCTAAGCACTTTTTCTTTCACATCCAACCTTGAGAAAATTCTGAATTTAAATAAGGCTGACAGGCATCATCTATTAACTAAAATTGAAAAGGTTCCAGGGTGTCTAATTTTCAAGTGTTAGGTGTTAATCATTAAGGCTGTACAGAAACCCATACAGATTTTCGTTAAAGATTTCATTTGCACACACAGATTAGCTGGTTTTCCCTTGCCGAGAGAGGCCTGATATAACATGTATTCACACAGGAAGATGTGCCAGCTTAGTACAGAGTTTCGCACAATTGCTTGTTATTTCTCTAACCAGATATCTAGGTTGAAATACGAAAAATACTAACAATGCTTGAGAATGCTATTTAACTTGACTTAAATGTCTGGTTTTCTTAAAGTCACAAAATGATTCTATAAAGAGAGGAAAAGCAAAGGCCTTTCATAAAACCACTTAAAATATTGCAAGTTAAATATTCGATAACACATAAAGAGTTACATTCTATAAGTAAAAATTCTAGGAATGGCATCTGCATAATTTTTATATCTATAATTCAAGGAGAAAGTAAAGATTTCTGATTATCAAAGCAGAGGAAAAATTTATGCCTAAGTGATCATAAATAATGCACTGAATAGAAGAGGAAACATGGTTTGGGCTAGAAGACAATAATTATGTATAGAATAATATATCATCTGAGCAGATTTGGAAATGCATCTGTGTGGAGGAGGGACTGGAAAAAGGAATTTCAGTAGTTGTTTAGAGAAGTAGAATTTTATCTGACCCCTTTAAAAATGAGAGATGTTCCAGATTTGATGGTTTCACCATTCAGATTCCCCCTTTCTGCACCATATACTTCAGGCCAAAGGTCAGGATGTAGGTTCCCATTGAAATCATCTTTAAGAATTGAGGGCAGAGGAATAACAGGAACACAGTAGGCTCCACCAAAGCCGCGGTCACACCTAAGAAAAAAGTGAGTGGAGAAAAGGCATTATTTGTGCTGAGTTCAAGAAGCCATTCACATTTTTGCATTATAAGAAAAGAAACTGCCAGTTTTATTCACTTACACACAGCGTCCAGTATCACAAATCCCTCGTCCTGAGCACATCCAGGGGCACCCTGAGGCCAGCACAACATTGTCAATAGCCCAGGTGTCGGCTCCCACAGTGTAATTGGCCTGAATCCATCTGAACCGGGTCCTGGGAGATCTAACCAAGGAAAGCACACTATGTTTGACAAGAAACCCTGAAAGCATGAGAACATTTATTTTTCCTCCTTTTGCTTTCAAGGGCCCTCCTCCAGGTTCCAGTTCCTTCTCCTTTAAGACATTTGATTTTTGTACCAAGTATTGGATGCTGTTTCCTCTTACACCACAAACAAGGGAGTAAGAAGCAGGTTTAAAAAAAATTTCACCATTCCTTTCATATAAGAGCATTCAACACACGTGTGAGGTGGGAGTCATTTTGAACTATTGACTTATTGTGTGTTAGAACCACAAGGAGAATTTCAGGTTTTGCTTTTGGGCTTTCACTGCTATTCAGAACAGGAAAAGAGATCCAGGATGATGAACATGAGGAAAAGTTGAGACTTTACAGAGTTCTTGCCATGAGGTCCCTGTTCTACTGCCCCTAAATGGTTTGTGAGAGAGTAAAAAAAAGCCCTATTAACTTCTGCTTCTAATTTGCACCCTAAAGGTGAGGACTGGAATGATGTGCTGCATCCCTATATCTCCTATGATACTTGCAACCAGTTATTCGGAATGTGCTGTCAGAAGACCACTTTATCCAGAAATGCATACAGCCTTACCAAACAGCAGTAGTGGTCTCTCCTTTAGGAAGAGATTACACAGCAGAGGGTGTTAGTCAGTTATTGGGAATTTGGAAGACAGTCTACTTGAAGTAGAATTTCAGTAGTAACTTTTCAAGTGCTACCGTTTCCCCTACAAAAGTTCCTGAGTGCAACAGAGCTGCCAGCACAGTGGCTCCAAAACGGAAGTCTAGTCATGTCACCACTCTGCTTAACACCCCTCAAATTGTTCCCCAACACATGCAATGTCAAGGCCACACTGCTCAAGATGACACAGATGGTCCCTTCATCATCTGTCCTCTTCGCCTTATCTTTCCCTATTTCTTGCCTCACAACTATACTCTGACAGCAATGAATCCTTGAATTTCCACATGAACCCATGATTTTTCTAGTCCCTCCTATGAGCCCTCTGCAACCGGGCAAGCTCTACTCATTTATACTCAGCGCAGACATTAGCCCCTCCAGGAAGCTCTCTAAGTTCTCGCAAACTGAGTTAGGCAGTTTCCCCTCTGTTTTAAAAATATCCCTATTTACCTGTTATCATTTTATATCATAAACAGCCACATAGATGTCTGTTATCCTAAATAATGTACTTGTGTCCTGGCATCAGCTTATTTGTCTTGTAAATCTCTGTCTGTAAAACATGACAGAGATTTAATAAATGTTTGTTGAATAAAAATAAAGTGAATAAATCTACAATAAAGCTACAAGGAAGCATCCTTTAAAGCTCTGGGGTCCGTAGGAAACTATTTTAGGTTAAATTTTAAATGCTTTGGTTTCCTGCATATTTTTCTACCACTCTGTTGTGCTTCTCTGAATCAAAATTGAACCAGGAAAACAAAAAACACTGTAAGTATTTAATACAGAGAGACTTTGATACAAAGAATGGTATGCAGTTAGTGGCAGAGTTAAGAAGCCAAGAAGACAACAGGGGCAGAGAGGAAGCCAGAGTTTAGCAAAGTCAGGTAGCTTCTACAAGTACAAAGTTGGAGGGGACAGAGGGAGGAGATATTGCTGGTGTCCAGGGGTCAAGGTCACATGAAGGGCCATGTGCGGGGAGCTAGAGCCACGGAAGTTGGCCAACATGCACTTGGGGCAGAAGAGCAGAGGGAGAAATATCCTGGTTTATCTCTATTTCCACTCTCCAATCTCTTGCCAGTGTCTGCCACTGTCTAAATGTATCAAGAAGCCAGCAGATACAGAAGGCTGGCAAATGCAGCCTGTAGAGGCCAACCTGCTTGCAATTCAGAACAGAGCAGCGGAGGGGAGAGGAAGGGGTGTTGGGGAGCAAGCCCAGATGGCACAATGTCCAACCAGCCATCACGGTACACCTTAGTGCCTAGAAAGATCCTAAAATATCCAAATGCTCAAACCACAAAGGTGGGAGCCTGCTATAGGCCCTAATACAACTCCTGAATGTGATCTGAAATGCTGGTAAGGGGGAAGAAAGATGTAAAACAATTATGAACATTCCAAAGGAATCAATCTTTTATTCTTACTGTGGTACTGAGAGTTCAAACAAACAAACAAACAAACAACAAAAAACGGAAGATATTTTCCTATATGTGATGATGTCACATACTGCTTAATGTGCATAAGTATCTGTCTGGTAATTGGGAAGATACTTATTTTTACAACAGTTTAAAAATGAAATCTGGTAGGCAGCCTTCATGTTGCTGATGAACAGCAAAGTTCAGCCTTGAAAAACTTTTGGAACTCCTAACCATATTTAAAAATTGCAACCAAGGCACCTTGCACTTTTTTTCCTGGCATATTCTGTGCATAATTTTCATGAGAAAGTAATAGGATTGCCAAGTGGAATCACAATTATTTTCAAATTAGGTGACAGAAACCTGGAGTTCTGACATGTAGCCAAATAACAATTCTCACATGGTGGAGGGTGGAAGGTAGACAGTGATCCGCTTCCAATTCTGGAATCTTTCCGAGGTGTAAATTGAACTTTCCACATAGTACGGACAGCCAATGGTTGGAGGAACACACTCTTCGGTGACAAGGTGCCAGTCCCGGCCACTGCTCAGGGAGTACTGGAGCTGTACGCTGTGGGAATCGCTGAAGGGCTTGCTGCAGCCCATGCTCATTTCAAACTGCAAGAAGGTTGATGCTGACACGTGAAAGTCCCAGGTCTCAGCGTAACGAGGCTTTCCTACAAAAAGGAAAAATTTAATGGACAGTGTGTAATTGTACTCTCTTTTCTTATGTAGCATTTATGCTTGTCATGGACACTTTCAGTAGCAAATGAAAATCAAGTCTTATTCTTAATGCCTCCTATGTGCTTTAACTTGATGTCTCATGATAGGTATTTTTATTTGGTTACCATAGACTTGAAAATACAGAAGGTGGTTAACTGGAAAAACTCTACTACCCTGAGAAGGGCTAACATAGAGTCTTAATTAAGTCTGTAATTCTGGAAATTAGGAAACATAGGAATGTTTTCAGATAAACATATTTCGCTCTTCTTTTAAGAAATCTTAGTCATATTATATATGCTCTGTGAAACGCAGTTCCAATGAAAACCGTCATTGGGTGCACCAAGTTAGACTAGAGGACAATACAACTTTTTTTCCCCTTGCGAGCCTCCCTCAGCACGGGCGGTTATGTACACAGTTTTGCATTAGAGAATCTCCTCTCGGGTTTTAGTTAATTTAGTCCTTTAGTTAATTAAATATTCTCTCTTATCTAGTGAAAATATATACCCATGTTTTCAGTGAATATCAGAGCAGTGTCCATAGAGAGACAGTCAATGTCGACTTGACCTCCTTGGATTCGATACCAGTTGGCTTGCAAATCTATAGAGCCATCAAATTTGTCTTGAAACCCAGTTTGAGAGCTGTCATTCATTCCTATAAGGACATCATCCAAGGCCCACTGGGCTGAATGCTTCCCTGAAATCAGATAAGAATGGCAGTTAGAGAAAGTTCATTATATACAATATACATATCTTTATGACTGTGCTTTTGAATCAAATTATTTAGAAACTCATAGCAAATTAAGAAATACATAATACAGTGTGGCTTTAACTATATAACCTAAATGCTAGCAGGAAAGTTGGGGTGAGCAGTAACTTGCCATGTTGGGGTTGCCACCATCGAAAAGCCGTCGCAGGTGTCTTAGCCTCCCGTGGCAGGTCAATGGAAATGATCTGTGGTTCCAGAAAGGACATGAAGTCCAACTCTCGAAGCAAATGCCAGACTATCCCATTGTCGTTTGAATACTGAACAATAAGCCCTGAGTTAAAAGACATAAATCCAGTTACTTGGACAGTTTTCCTAGAGGCAAAAAAGGCAACGAGCAGTATTTTCTAAATGGCAAGACTGCAGCAGAAACTTCAAATTGCATCTCATAGAACCAGGGCACATTCATCTAACTTCTGAGGAATGAATTAGTAGACCTGAAGGCTCATCAATTTCCTGACAGTTTCTACAGCACTAACTCCCAGCAAATGGAGAAAAAAAAAATATATAAGATCTTTTAAAGACCACTCAGCTTTGTATAAGCAATGAGTAGGTTGGTAAGGGGAACATAAAAATCCACTCCAGATTGTGTATTTGAATTTTAGATTCAGTCCTGATTATTATAGTCTCATATCATTATTATATACTCAGAAGAAATGCCTCAGTCTCCCCAACACAAAATCAAGTAGTGCTGTTTTCTGCCGAAGCCCCAGACAGTAAGAAAGGCCAGATTTGAAATTCTATTATGCAGAAGGATCCTCTACCGGCACTTTACACTTTGTCAGACCTTGGTCACTAAGGTCTGAATGAAGCCAAATTATTAAATTGCAAAAGAGAAGACCTCACTCCTCCACAGTTAGTTCTACTCTCCTCTGTGTCACCCTTTCCCCTTTCATTTACCCCATCTACCCAAAGTCCCTCTGCCAATCACCAGTGATGTGATTTAGGGACCTGCACATTAAAGTTTATGGGACCTCATGTGCTATCCCTGTTACTTCTCTCAGAAGCATTTTTATTTTAAAAGAGAACACAGGAAAAGGGTAATGTTGAATACAAAGGAAAAATTTCTAATGATGAAACAGAATCAATGGGAGATATATAAATATATACATATTTTGATGGGGGGGTGGAGGGCTTTCTTGACATCTATATAATTGCTTATTCCATAACTGTTCCTGAAATGGACACTTTATATTAATAATTATGATGGGATACTAAAGTAATTTCTGAGTATTCACAAAAATTATATTAAGTTGTATTTGTTATATTAATTTTATTATGTTCTAACCTTTTGGGAAAATTTTTAATTATTCATGGTGCATAAATAACTTTTTAATTCCCCTGTTATTAACTGACCAAAATATTTCATTCCTTTATCATGCTGGATAACAAAGCGTTTACTAAAATTAAGTTTAAAGAAACATTATAATAAAATATAAATTAAGCCCTTTAAGGCTAATCGATAGCACATGGAATTATTGTCACTGTATTTGATAAGAGATGAAGTCAGGAACAATAATGGCTAATATGCAAAAAATTAGAAATCTCAGGAGAATTCTGCCATATTTAAAGTAGAAGAAATCATCATTTTTAGTGAGAGGATAAAAATAGGTCAAAGAATAGTAACTCTTCGGGGAGACGGTATGCTGTACACAGGCGTAGAGACGGCAGGTAACGCTTCATTGGGTGGAGGTAAGACCCATATGTTGGAGAAGGGAGAGCGTTACATGAAACATCTTGAAGAAAATGGAAGTTAGGCTGCTTCCAGTGTTTATTCTCATTAAGGTGAGGAGGAGCTTCTGGCAAAGCTCCCATCTCCAACACACGCTGCTTGCTCCAAATATGTCCTATGTGTTTTTAATATGATTTTGGGTGGCTGAAAGTGCAGACACTTTAAAATTTAGTTTTACTTGTGGCTATCAATTTGTGTGACTATGGTTTATATTTAATAAAGTATGTGTGTGTATGTGTGTGAGGAGAGATTGAGAGGGAGGGAGGGAGGGGGAGAGAGAGAGAGAGAGAGAGAGAGAGAGAGAGAATATATATAATGTAGTTATCTGGGTAATCTATTCAGGAGGTAGACTATAGTACCAGAAATTAAGCAACATGACAATAAAATCCTTTCTAATGTCTTCTAATTGAAAGTATTGTCCAAGGACCAGAACCTGTATCACCAGGGAACAGACCCTACCTGTGGTGGTTTTAGAACATGTCCCCGAGTTCTCTGACACTCCTCCCTTCAAGTGGAGCTTAATTTTCCTCTTTTTGAGTGAGGTTGGATATAATAACTTGCTTTGAATTAACAGACTATGGTGGGGGCGACAGCATGTGACTTTTGGGACTAGGTCATAAAAGACACTGCACTTTCTTCCCAGCTCTCTCTCATGATCTCCCACTCTGAGGAAGGCCAGAAAGCCAGCTGAGAGGTACTAAGGACACTCGAGCAGCCTATGGACAGGTCCACATAGTGAGACACTGAGGCCTCTTGCTAACAGCCATGTAGGCGAGACATCTTGGGAATACTGCAGCTCCACCTGCCCTAGCTGAGAATGCGACAAGGCCCGTCTGGTCCTAACCTTGTGTGCAGCCTCATGAAAAATCCTGAGCCAGGGCCACCCAGCTAAGCTGCTCCTGAATTCCTGACTCACAGAGATTGAAAGATAACAAATGTTTGTAGCTTTCAGCCATTAGGTGTTGGAGTAATTTGTTATGTAGCATACCAGCCCAGTCCTACTGCATCAGAATTCGCATTCGAATAAGCCTCTGAAGGGATTCAGACGCACATTAAAGTGCGAGAAGTATGGCTCACGAGGTCCATACTCCATTTGGTTTCTGTTTGTTGCCTTTCTCCTCATTACTTTTTTAGGAGAGTCACAGACACCTTCAAGCAGTAACAAAGTCTGCAGCGATGAGGACCCCTGAATTCTGAAGGACAATAAAGAAATGCCTCCCAGATAAGTACAAAAGAGTGGAGAAATGCAATAAGGGGAAACAGCAATATCCATATTTTATGTCAATTGCTGAGCCTCATTAGCGGTGTCATCTAACACATTGCACATCTGACTAGACCAAGCCATTTTAGCTCATCTACTGAGTGTTTAAGTCATGTAAAACATTTCTCTTTTAAAATTACAACTCCATCTGCATTCTTCCCAGTCTTACTGAAAATAGCCTAATTTTGATTTTAATTCCAAATATGTAAATTGAGACTTCAGCTTCAGTAAGTAAAAAATCTTTACTTTCATCACTGAAAGAGATTTGATCAAGGATTTAGAAAGATTTACATTTTAAAAACCAGTTTTTAATAAAAGGCTAAAAAATGCCTGTGGGATATGAATTACACGGCCAGCAGTGGGTTTAAGAAAATTGGCTCAAGCGTAGTTGAGCAAAAGTTGCTTTTTCTTAAAGGGATCCTAAGGGAATTCCCCCCAAAGGGCATGTAACAGCATGGTAGTCAGACATTAAGTACAAAGAAGAGCCTCATACCTGTGAAGAGTGGATGCTCCCTGTTCTACTTTGCTCAGAGGTCTTGTTTGTTTGTAGCTCATATACAAATATGGGTATGGATTTGTAATTTTCAGAAGAGTTATATACAAAATTGCTATACTATCCCAATCACAAACTATTTTAAAATAGTAATTTTATTAAAAGGGTTAAAAGAAAACATCAAAATACTCTACCTCACTAATCAGGAAACAAGGTCCTGAGGACAGGACTCCGTCTTTTTTAGCACTCCCCAAAGCTCCTCTGTCTGCACGGGCAAAGTATGTGCTTGAGAAATAGTCATCTGTTCGAACTTCATATAGTTTGTATAGGGTAATCTTGTAAAAACTTACCAAGATATGTCACTGGCTGGCCTAAAAACATTCCGTTGGTTTCCACACACACATGGATTCAGACTCCATCTCCTTACCTTGGCCGGCAAGACCCTGCATGACCCAGCTCCTATCTGCCCCTTATTACAGACCACTCCCCAACCTTTTTGAGCCCCAAGCCACACTCTCTGTTTCTCCAACACCACAGTTCATTTCCACCTCCTGGCCTTTGCTGTTTCTCTTGCCTGGAAAACTTCCCCTGAGCTGTGCTGGCTCTTTCTCATCCTTTAGGTTTCTATTTAAATGTCACCTCCTCAGGAAGCCCCCTCCCAGACCATTCTATCTAAATCGACATCTCCCCCTGCATGAGTTTACTTTCCATCTTATCAGCTTGTTTTCATCTAGCCCATCAATCTAACATCCACGTATTTCTTTTCTGGATTGTTTATTTCTAACTCCTCTCACTAGAATGTATGCACTCTTGAGGGCTGGGGTTTAGTATGCTGTGGTCGATAGTGCCACACTGGTTCTTCCCCTTCTGGCGCATGGTAACGTACACTTCTTGTCCTCGTCAATATAGCCTCTTTTCATTTGCTACATGGCTGACAATGTCCAGAATCTACCCAGCAGCTGCTTCATTATTCTGGGTGCTGGAATGAGGACCTCAGATGACCCATCATGAAAATGTAGCATAAAGGAGAAATCTTTTTATTTGTGTTTTAATCCACTTAGATTTATAGAACTGTTTGTTATTGCAGCATAGCCTAGCTCATCATGACTGACGCATCAGTCTTTTGATGACGTTGTATCTGCAGCACACTAGAACAGTATTTGGCTTAGAACAGGTTCTTAATAAATAATTGTTGAAGAGATTAGGGAACACAAAATGGTCTATAAAAGTTTCTAGACTACTGCTTCAGTGAACAGATGATCTCGATAATTACTAGATTAAAAGTTCTGAGGTACTCAGAAAAAGTCACTAAAGCTTTCAGTTAGTGCTTACATGATCAAGGACATTTAGAACTGATGAACAGAGCTATCAGTAGCTCTACTGGCTAACGGGTGCTGCTTAAGCCAATATGTTTTACAAAGTCGTGTCTGAAATAACAGCAAACTTAGAAGCTGCAAAACTCTTCGCATGCCATCTATGAGAACAAGGTTTGGAGAAGGGTCCATCTGAGGTGCCCAAGGATTTTGTGCTAGGAGCCAATTAGCATTCAGAGTCCCTTAAGAAACCTCATCATGTTTGGAGAACTCCTGGAGGCCATCTTGTATGCTCCCAGCCTTCTGTATTTCTTTCAGAACTGAATCATTGAGGCAGAAGGTGGTATGGATGCCTAGAGAGAGTAGAGGTCTGGGCAAGGAGAGAGGCAGTATAGCATGGTGGTTAAGTTATGGGATCTGGAGCCAGTGTGAGTGGTTTGAACCCCTGTTTATCTGCTTACTAACTGCATGATCTCGGGTAAGTTACTTGATGTCCCTGTGCCTTAGCTTCTACATCTGTAAAATAGGACTACTAATAGCACTTACAGCGAAAGGGTATGATGGAGATTAAATGAATTAGCACAGAAAACACATTTGGAACAATGCTTTGCATATAATATGTGCTCAGTTAAAGTTAATGTTTCTTATTGCCAAGCATTGCCCCTTCTACCCAAGGATTCTAGTATCCCTAGAATGTTTATGGGCAGAAAGTAGCATTTCATCTGCATTCAGTAATGCCCGATACAAACAAGTTTTGTAAATATAAAAGTCTCTGCTGTTTTTTTCTCTCTGTGGAAAGTTACAAATGATCAGGGTTCCCTAAAACAAATGCACTTTGACCCAGAGTAGACATGATTCTTTTCAGGTTTAAGGATCTAGATAAGGAATCTTAGAGATCATGGCTCTGTGCAGCGACCCATTCAATGATGGAGAAGAGAAGAGGGGGAATGATTCAGGGGAGTGGGTCAGTTTGCAAAATCCTGGCCCAACCTTGGGAGGAAAAAGAACTAATTTGCTGTTAGAGGCTGTAATTTCTATCAAATATAGCAGCTTACCTTCATTTCTAGCCCTTGGTTTGATGCAGGTAATGCCTGAAGTTTTGCTTCCAATTTGTATATAAAACTGAACGAGTCTGGGAGGGAAAAAACTCTAGTTTACTTACAAATAGGTGAATTTATGACAGATTTAACCTTTCGACACATAAAAAAATCCTATAATTCTTAAGTATTACATTTAAACATAAAGGGCACATGACCAGCAGAAATAACAGAGATTATATAGTTATTCTGCAACCATTAAAAGATAATTCATATGGACATTAATTTTATTCTGTAATAATGATTTAAACAAAAGGAAACAGTTTAACCCCACTTCATTGCGACAGTAGGATGTAATTAAATCAAATCACTGAAATGGGAATTCCTTAAATCAAGATAATCCCATTCTTGGAAACTCAAGATGAGGAAAAAAATCTGACATTGAGAAGATGAGCTCTTTGGTCTGGGCCACAGAAGCAAGAGAAGGGAGGGAACGTCATCACTGGGCCAGCGCTGCAGCAGGAGGCTCAGCTGTGCTGCCACGATGGCTCTGAGGACCTCCCGCACCGCCCCCCGCGCC
Source organism: Mormoops blainvillei (assembly GCA_004026545.1). NCBI lineage: Eukaryota > Metazoa > Chordata > Mammalia > Chiroptera > Mormoopidae > Mormoops > Mormoops blainvillei. Next base: position 13,072 of record PVJD01009105.1, on the reverse strand, counting down.
CCCGCGGCAAGTGCCAACTCGGCGAAGGCACCCAAAGGTTACACGCCGCAGACGCAGATTCAGGCATGGATTCCATGAGAGAACAACGCCTAAGCCCAAGAAGGCAGCACACACTTCATCTCAAGAATTTCCATGATAAGTCACGAAATAAAGGTTCATTTTTTTTTAGAAGAAGAAGAAGCTGAATGCTATATTTGTTTAGGGCCAGGTAATTACCAATATTACTGATTGAGACTGAGATGGTTTAATTTTTCACAACTGAAGCTCAGTGTGAATGAAATTATGCCTCAGCCCACGGTAAACCGACAGAGTGCCTACGGGACAGGCACCCTTTGGAGAGAACTCAGGAGGAAGGGCAAAAAGATGGAAAGCAGAAAATATGAAACAGAACCTGAGATTTTAGTGAGAATAAGGTCTAAAAGTTTCAAACATTTCTTTCCTTTCTCCCAATTATCAAATAGTTTAATTGGTTAAAAAAAAGGCACAGTTTTAGGTGTGCTACTATTATTTCATTTGATCTTAAAACCAAGTAGTTATTTAATTTACCAGTAGGGGTTAGTGTAGGTATCTTAAATTTCAGGAGCAGTTTTTATTAAGTGAATACAAATAAACTTAGGTAAAAGGATGCATCATTTTCAGACAAAAAATGTAAAGTTGAAAAAAATCTGTTTTACCTGGCATTAAAAATAACACCAAATCGTCATCATAATGACGCAGAACTTTAGCAAACCAAGCTGACATAAGCCAACACGATGATTGTATACTGATTAATGAACTGTGGTATAAGTTTTGTAGAAATTACCTATTTTATTACAGACTTGAAGTTATGCTTCACTTGTACACATCAGACTCTATATAGGAAACATTGTGTAAACCCTCAATAACAGAACAGAATGTTTTAGGTGAGACCAGTGATTTTCAACCTTTTTCATCCCACAGCATACATAAACTAAACTAATCACTAAAATTTTGTGGCACACCAAAAAATATATTTTTTGCTAACCTGACAAAAAAATGTATAATTTTGATTCATTCACACCAGAGGTCTATTGTTGTGTTGGTTGTGCTTATTTTTTTTATTTGACAATCTAAGGGAAAAGAGCTCAGTGCCCCTGACTAAACAGTCAAGTATTGCACGTTTTAGAAATTCTTGTGGCACACTGGTTGAAAATCGTTGGGTTAGGCCATATGGCGTGGTAAATACAATGTTCATGAAGGAGTGTCCAAATTAACTGCTTACCTGATATTCCTGGTGTCCAGAGGGACGGTCCGTGCTTCCCTTTTCCCTAGGCCATTGAAGTAGAGAGATTTGCCATCGTTAAGTGTTCCACAGCCGGTTCCAACCTGGCCTCCTGTTATCTTGTACCACAGAGGGCTGAGCTTCCCCTCAAACCTATCGAACATCTCACTGTGATTAGGCACATTAGATACACAGGTTCCTTGTGCGGCTTCCGAGAAAAGAAATACATAGGAGAGAGGCTTTGTTGAAATCCTACCACATTATAAGGTACATTCAGCACATGGGCAGAGGAAGTATTTGCACAGGTGTTAGAGGAGAGAAACCACATGAAAATTTGTATCTCATAACTGTCTGACTGAAATACAGCAATCGCTACCGTCATCAAAAACACTATTCTGCTTCTATATTGTTTATTTTTTAGTAGGGAGACACTGGGAACCACACATTTCAATGGCTCTTGCTACATAGAGATTTCTACAAACTGAGAAATAGATTTTACCCAAAGTAAAGTTTTAAAATTTGTTTCTTTGTTGTCCTTCTATTAGAGGACCCATAGGGAGAGTTAATCCCAGGTTTAAAAAACCCCACCCGGAACCACAGGTGACAGCACTTTACACAGAAGGCCTGCGACAATGTATGTTTGTCTTCAGTCACGCTCTCCAAGGGCAGCCACTGAAAAGTTGGGAAGGGCTCCTTCAAAGTTGCCTCCAGGAAAAATTATAAAAAAGATTTTGAAGTTTACATTTTAAAAGTTTTACTCTTTAATCTCAACTCCCTTTTTAATTTTTGCTTATGACAACATAGAGGTTTACTGTGGTCAGAAAATACTTTTCTTTGAAAGTTCTCCTTGGTTGTCTTGAATTTCCTAAATTGATTTTTACTTGAAAGGTATAAAATGACATTTCTTATAAAAAGCAATGTATATAGAGCAGGGAGCCCTTGCAGCCAAATGATTAAAAGCTTGGGTGTGGGTTTTAGAAAATGACTACAAGGGTCTACAGCCATAACACCTTGGACGCACCCAATCTCGTCTGATCTCGGAAGCCGAGCAGGGTCGGGCCTGGTTAGGACTTGGATGGGAGAAAATGACTACAAGGGTTTGAAGCCTGGCTCCAGCAATGCCTAGCGGTGTGACCTTGTTAGAGTTACTAAATCTCTCTAAGCCTCAGTTTCCTCAAATGTAAACAAGGACAATAGCAGTATTATTGTTAGCACAGGGTTATTGTTAAAATTAAATGAGATGAAATAAAAGGCGCTTACTATAGTGCGTAGCATGAAGTAGGAACTCAGACAACGTTAATTATTATTATTACTAATAAAAATTTGTGTTATCGTGTTTTTCTTCCTTAGGATGCTCAAAACTACAAAATATTTTAGCACCTCATGTGCTTAGGCTGCAAATTCCTACAATTAGGACTTAAAGAAGGATAAGCTTAGAATCTATTTCCTTGGAGGAAGTGACATGAGATGTAGTAACTGAAGATACATATTTTAAACCAATCAGACATGTGTCTGAAGCCTTACCAGTGTAGCCCAGGTCACAGAAGCACACCCCTGAAACACAGTCCCCGTGGCCACTGCAGTAGCTGGGACAGGGCTCAGATATGTACACTCCATCCAAACCAAAGGGAGGCACGTTCTTCTGGGAGCTGCTCTCCTGGATCCATCGGAATCTGATCTTGCTGTTGGGAAAAACAACGCGTGTTTCTTGTACCAACATCGCACAGCTAAGCGTTCAATGACACAACAGTTAAAAGAATTCAAGAGAGATTAAATATTTATTTGAAAATCATATCTGCTTGATTGGACACTTAACCTTCATAAGGTGTCTCCTTCAGACCTTTCTCAAAGCTTCTTGATTTCTTCTTCAGCATAAATGTTTCAATATCATGAGCATATCAGGTACAAAACATTTTTTGATGTCCAGGAACATATCATAGGTTTTTCTTTGTATATTTTAAGAGGCTATTTGGGAATTTTTGAAACTACTAGATAGATTGTTCTTTGTTAGGACATTTAAGGGGGCCCTGGCTATTTGCCACTGATGTGACCGTGGTAGGGAAGAGTGAAGTTTGCACCGACAGCTTTCTTCCCACCTGTTGCCTTCCTCTTCACTTTTCATCTTCAAATCTCCAAGGAGCTCATTCTATGAACTCTTAGCAACCAGCTGGGTTGCCAGTGAACACTGGTAACTGCCAAGGAACAAAGGAGGGACCTGGTCCCAGGGCTTCAAAACCCTGGAACCCAGCGAGCTGGGCTGCTGCCCAGTCCTTCTCCCCCACAACAGTTCTGAGGCTGCCAAACTAATGCTAGTCCCAGTTGCTTTCCAATTTTTTCAATCCTTTCAATACACCCCTTTTCTTTTTCAATATATGGAAACCTGCAAACATCTATAATTTTATACCAGGAAAATATATTTTCTTCTTCAGTTCTCCTCTTATCAAAGAGGGAAGATGGATTATGCTATCTAGATTTCAATTAATTTTGCTGCCAATATTTATAGACTTTGGAGTGAATCAGTAAACAAGAGTAAAGAATCTTAAAGATTAATGAAGATTGTCAAAGATAACTATAGACAAAGATGTTTCCTTCTCCCTCTCTTATTGTGAAAATAATATGTCAGTATCAAAACACATTTCTTTCTGTCTCTTCGAATATCTTTGGTAATTTGGCAATACTGAAATATAACTATGGTTTCTTTTCTTTATTGTTTTAAGTTACCCACTTTTGGCAAATTTGCAAAATGTAACCAACGGTGTTGTTAACTACGAGTAAAAGTGTTCAGAGATAAATTGTCTATTAACACAAAGTCTTAACAAACATTCCTAGTCTGTTAAGAGGAAGGTGAGCACATCTTTTATTTTCTTTGGAGCTAATTCAAAATACATTGGTCTTATTTTTTAAGGCAAAAGACAGTTGAATTAAATATTAGAAAAATAAAAACAAAAAAGAAAGAAAAAGAAAAAAGGAAGTACAGCTGTAGAGTCATGGACCTTGGGAAAATTCCTCCCATTGGGGTAGTAATGTTATTTATCCTGTGAAGATATTTTTCCTCTCAAAAGAAGTAAGTGGAATTGATGAACAGTAGCTTTTGCCAACTGCTCTTAAGGAAAACGGTAAGGCCTCTGTGTCCCTTCCAAAATATAAGTTGCATATCTATAATAAGAGAGGAAAACACACTAGTTCCCTGATATAAGTTCTATTTGATTAGAAGTTATACTTGCCTTTTCTTTTTATTTTTCTATGAAAGAACCTAGAGAAACACAGGTCCACATCTTCTAACCCATGGAAAGTTTAAAAAAAAAAAAAGGTAAGAACAACTTCTTTTCTCCACACAAGTTCTGCTAACCAGGCAAGATGATGGCATCTCTCCATCAACTGCCCTGCTTCATGAAAGGAGCAGCCTCAGACACAGGCCCAGGCACATTCAAAGGTTGAAGAATCCTACCTATAGGTAGAATTCTAGAAGCTTTGGCAATCAGATAGTGGATGAAGGGCAAGTGAAGCCCTTTAACCTATCTCTGATTCTTGGGGTCCTGTAATTTTCATTATAGTAATAAATAATGAAGGTCTAGTTTGGTCAGAGAGGAGGTGGCACCCCTGTTTGTAGATCCTAAGATTGCTACAGAACCCAGAAGCAGAGAGTTGTTAGATACCTGAGAAGGAGCAGGACACCAAGAACTCAGTATTAATGAATCCATATTTAAATATTTAAAACAAAATGATTAATCATTTTGTTTATAGGGTGAGTCTAGGCAGGACATGGTGAATCGTAGCTGAAATTCCTTGCTGGAAACCTATATTCCAGAGTGAAAGGGCAAGAGTTGGCACCTCTTTTCCTTCTTTGAATCCTTGTTAGTTGCTTTTCGGTGGGAAGGTGCAAATCAAAGCAATAGGGATTACACTGATCAAAACTTAAGCAGGATTTGCTTCACTGAAATTTCTCCAGGTTGTGCCTGGTTCCTATGCCTATTGCTATTCTGTTCTCTCAGTAACGCAGTCTTGGAATTCAGCACAAGTAATTTAGTGACCTCTGGGTTGCTGGAATAAAAGGAAGAGGTAGTAAGAATTTACTAAAAGTATAATCATAGAGAGAAGGAGGAAAGAAATAAGTCATCCCAAGTTAAGCTAATAAGAATGTCTAGATTCTACATAGTTTGCCTTTTAAAAACACAGAGGAGATATAGCTTTGAAATTATTAATATTATTAATATATGGGTGCACATGTGTGCATGCGTTATTTGTGCCTTTTTAGAGAGACATGGTGGACTTCAGAACAATGACTTCTTGCTGAATAGCATTAAATTTATTTTGGAAAACATACTTTGAAAAGGGAGGCATCTTCAACATAGCTAATCCCCTATTGCTGGTCCTTATTCCTCATTCATCATCCCTTTATTCAACCAACATTTACAAGTGCCTACAACATGACAGGCACAGTGCCAGGGCATATGATGGGAAGCAGAAATCCTGCATGGTTCCTGTCTTCACATAGCCCACAGCTGAGTGAGGAGACATACTTAATCCAACCCCTGCACAAAGAAATGTAAATGTGCAACTCTGATAACTGCCACCATGAAGCAGGACACAGAGCTATGACAGTATGTAAGAGAGGTCTTTGACCTGATAGTCAGGAAGGTCTGGAAAGGAGTTGAAAGAAGTAATAATTGAGAAAAAGAATTTTATCTTAGGTAGTTTTACAAGAAATAAACTATAGTGCAATTGAATTATTCAGATTGAACAAAATTTCCCCTTTGTTCTGCATATCTCAGAAAAAGCAGAAATAAAAGACAAGACTCTATCTTTGCCCCCTTCACCAATTACCATTGTTCAGAGGGTGCCTGAGTGACCTGAAGAATTAATTGGTTTTTACACCACCCTCTTCCCCCTCTTCCACCACGACACTTCGGAGAGGTGATACGTCAGCCTCTCAAGCAAGGAAGGTTCCCGTGCACCTGCTTGTTCTGTGCAGAGGTGCACAGGTGATGGGTGGTGGTGGTGGAGGGGACATTCTGCAGATTACTAAGCAAAGGTGTTCCTAGCCTTCCCCAGAGATACCAACTTTTTGTATTCTGCATAAAGAACCCAGAGCAGGCTGCATGACACACTGTATGGTTGGGGGTGCTGCTGAGAGTCAGGAGGGGTGTACCAGCTAATATTACCAACATCTATGTCTCTCCTCTGTGGGCAAGAGCCAAGAAAATTAAAATGAGCACAAACTGCTCCTTTGAGAAATCAGCTTAGAATTATTTATGAGACAGCAATATTCTAGGCAACTATTATAAGCGTGTTGCTTTGTGGCAAAATAGCTCCAAATTTTGACAATTTTCACACTTAGAATTCTCAGCTTTCCAACACTGTATTTGGAGATATCTGAGTTTAACATACTGCAGAAGGCACAACAGCTCATTTACTTGGACTAAGGAAGAAACATATTTGCTATTCTTCAGTAGATTGCTCCTCTTCAGGAATGCCATTAACCAGTAAGTCAGATGTTATTCAAATTAACCAGGAAGCTGGATTAGAATGGGTAATATTTCTTCTTCTAAAAGCTGAGGTCCAAGAAAATATTGATACATTGGTAGCCTCACAATATTGGCTTACTTTGTGATATTAAGGACAAGCTTCTCTTATTTCTCACATGTGGCTTTAACAATTGGGTTATTATACCCAACATCAAACAAACTACAGGTTCAGGTTCTACTGCATGTTATCTGGCTTTGGGGGCCCAAACCAGATTTGTGTTTTTGGCTCTTGATTCTGTCAGTCACTTTCGCAGTGATGTCTTCCTGCACCCTGATAGTCAGTGTGGCGGAGATGCACCACCTGACACTCCCAACTTCATGGCGTGCTGCACCTACATCTGCTTGGAAGCACTGTGGGGGGGCCAGTTTCGGGAAGGCAGTGGTGGAGGTGAGGAACACCAGGGCTGCATATCCACTTGGGACAGGAAGAAAGCAGGATGAGGTGGCGACTTAGCTGCAAACACAGGCATGTTTTTATGCAAAAGAAAAGGTGTTTCAGAGGGTTAAGCCTAAAGAGTAGACCCAACAGCTGGGAAGAACAACAGACTGGGCAGCAAAACCGTCTTAAGGAAACTTTTGCGTCCTGGACATTATTTCGTGGAAGAGGGAGTCACTAGTAACAAGAATCCTGCTGGCTTTCAGGATTCCTACAACCAGTGGCTGCTATGTGTGGGAGTGTCTATTGTGGTTACCCTGTCACTGTCTCAGCAATGTTGGACGTGGGTGGGGTAGATAACTTGTCTTTTTAGTTTTTAGGCCTATGGATCCAGAGGAGCCATATCCAGGGAGCCATGTCCACACCCCGACCTGATGTAGATCATGAGATCAGAAACTTAGTGCTGATGCTGTGATGGCATGTTTGTCTACTGAAGCCTATGGTGTAAATTTTTGAGGGATGTACATCTAAGTAACAAGGGAGGCAGAGAACACAACCAACTAATCTAGCTAGATGATGCACAGTCAATTTGGTGATCAATTTGGTGAAAGAGTCACAAACAGAATTGTCTCCAGGAACTTTATGAATAAGCCATCCTCTAGATTGCTATGTCTTTATCATTGCATCAGTCAGGATGAGGTTAAGTTATGCTGTGGTAACAAAGAGTCCACAATCTCAGTGACTTGACCCAACAAAAGCTTATTTCTTGATTAAATTATATGGCCAGTCGATGCTGGCAAGGAAGTCTGCTTCTTGTAGACACTCGGATACCCAGAATAATGTAAGCTTCATCTTAAAACATGCTTTTATGAAGCAGGGAACATGACAAAATGCACATGGGCTCTTAAAGTCGCATGTTTCATTTTCATTCATATTTCATTAGACCACGTCAAACTTTGAAGGGAGTGGGGATAGCATAATCCTACAATATTCTGGAAAGGAAGCAAACTAAACATATTGCTAAATGGCGTTAATGAGTATGCCAACCACAAAGTGAGTTAAATCTGCGGAAAGCAGTGCAAATACACCTACTGCATTACATTAACTCCACACAGAAATGTCTTGATTAAATCACAGATTAATGTTATGTTCTAGGATTCAATTAAAAAGTGATCAGCAGCCAGGGGAGAATGGGGGAAAAAGGGACAGGGAATAAGAAGTATAATTGGCAGGTACAAAATAGACAGGGAGATGTTAAGAATAGTATAGGAAATGGAGAAGCCAAAGAACTTATGTGTATGACCCAGGACATAAACTAAGGGGGAGAAAGCTGGTGGGAGGAAAGATGCAGGGTAGAGAGGGATAAAGGGGAAAAAAATGGGACAGCTGTAATAGCATAATCAATAAAATAAACTTAAAAAAAGTGTCCACTTGAAAAATGTTCCTTTATCTTTCATAAAATGACAGTTAAAAATACTGGTCTCTGTGTTACCTACTCTATCCAGCATAGGATACATATATATACTATATATTGATTCTACAATATTGAGCGTGGGAAAAAAATGTATCTTTTAAAAAACCAGAATGTATACGTTCTGTTTCTTTTTACCAACAATGGGAACTACATGATATTATGTTCCTCCTTTGTCCTAGCTGCCAGGAAACTAAGTTAATTTATTGCCCCATTAATGAAACTAATTCACTTGAAGTCCTTGATCCATTTATTTCATTCCTTCGTCAACTGAATTTTAATCTTTCTCTCTATTGTTTTAATATTTATTGTAATAGTCACTTAAAGGGATCTTTTATAGTGTGAGATAGTTCAAACTGTCTATATAGGGAGGCATTAATTTATTAAAAATCTATATAAAGCGAAATCTGATAGAATAATGTCTTATACTCTTTTAGCCTTTAACATCTTTTGTTCACAGCCGTACTCCCAGTGCCCAGAACAGTGCTCAATGTATATTTGTTGAACAGATGAATAAATGAGTGAGTGAACTTGTTTCACAAGCATAAATGTGTGCATGTGTACACACACACACACATGTTTCTACTCTGGGAATTTTGTTCCGCACTTTTTTCCTCAATAGTCATTTCTTGAATAGATCAAACTAGATGATATGAATTCTTTTATGTTATTGAGATGCATGAAATAAAGATATTGAGATAAATTTATGCTCCTAAGAAACAGCAACTAGAGCACATAATAAGAAGGTCACTATACCTGGATGCAAGGGACCTTGGAATAACAATGGTGATTCTTGTCCATTCTTCAAAGTCTCCGGTGTGATACATGGTCGGCTCACTCAGTTCTCGGGAGTTTCCTTCACATCCTTTGCCTGCAGAAGCTGGGTAACAAGCCTCTCTCACCAGAAACCAGGACATACCAGCATCATGAGAGTATTGAAGAAGAACTGGGGCAGCACTGCTGAACTGATTGGCACATCCTATGTTTAGCTATAAAAGGAAAGCCAGGAGTATACAAGATTTTAGTTCCAAGTCATCATTTAACAAATTAAGTGCTATAGCAGCCAGGGCCCTTTCTACTGAGTCTGCATTAAACTGAGAACGATAAGACCTGAAGCTCAGTTTCAACGAAGTCCCTTCCATAAGTTCTGGAAACCTTTGTTTAGGCAAGCAATAGGTGCTTTTTAGTAGAAAGCAGGACCAGTTGCCCATTTGGTGAATTTTCTGGGATCATAGGAGGAAAGAGAGAAGCACAGTATCTGTGATATTGGAACCTTGAACAAAAGCCAAGAAGCCAAGAAATGTTTTCTTCTCCTTTCCCAGATGGTATAAACAGAGGGAAGCAGAAGATGAAAAGCTGTCCTCTTCAGAACATGAAGGTTACCTGAAGAGAGGGCTGTCTTCTCTGCTCTAGTGGAACAAACATCTTTATTCAATTCTCTTGCCAAAGCCCAGTAAGAAATCATTGTCAACTTAGATGAAAGAGCTTAGTTTTTGTCACAGCATCAAATACGCAAAATAACTCAGAAATAAAACTGTTATTGCTCTGTGCACTTACATAGAGGAATGTCATCATAGGATTAACAGCATAAAAAATTAAAAATGCAACCCAAATCCCAATGCCCTGCCATAAATATTTTTATTTCTCTATTTTTTTTATCTTCTAACCTTTATAAAGAAGTATATATTTTGGTCATATAGTCAAAGTGATCACATTTCTAGAACTTTCTACTTTCTATTTAATGTATTGTTTTATTATTATATGCAGCATTACAAAGAACGTATCTTTTTTCTATTAATTTGTTATCACCAGATAAATTCCTAGGCACAGTATTACTAAGTCAAATGTAGACACTCTTTAAATTTTCTATTTATATGTGTTAGTTTTTAATCAATTGGTTTCAAATGAGTCAGTTTTATCACAACAGTGAGTATTATTCTAGTTAAGACAGTTTCTTTCTAATTTAATACATGTATAAATTATTTTATTAGTTTTAGTTTGTCTTTTGGTAGTTATAAATGTCAAGCAATTTTCCTGATATTTATTTAATTGCATGCTATCTTATATAAATGATCTATTCATATCTTATTTCATCTGTTACTGGGAGCTACCATGGAATTTTACTATATGACTATGAAAAAAGAAGTCAAATTTCATAGAAAAAATTGAAGGAAGGACCCAAAATAACACAATAATTACCAGTGAATACAGGATGAAAGAAAGGTAGGGCCACAGGCAAATAGTATGGGACCAGAGTCCACAAGGTCACTCAGCTCCTCCTTATTACCATCAGTAGTATGACCTGGTCTTTCAAAAAAAGATTCCTTATTTTCCTTATTTCCTTAGACCTAGAAAGCATCTCTCAGAAGGATTTACAATTTGGCTGGCACACTCGTAAATCTCCCATCATGAAATGGGCAAACATGTTGAGTCTTCAAAAAAAAAATTCAGAGAGGACTTCCAGTCAAAGTGGAGGAATAGGTTGATCTGCTTTGCTTCCTCGCACAACCAAAAGGACAACAACAAATTTGAAAAACAAAAAACAATCAGCAGCTGCCAGGAAACTGAACTGTATGGAAGTCTGACGACCAAGGGGTTAAAGAAGAAGCATTCATCCAGACTGGTAGGAGGGGCAGAGGCCTGCAGCTGGGTTGGAGAGGATGCACTGCAAGGCAGCAGACCAGGCGGGCAAGACAGCAGCTGGCAGACCAGGTGGTGACACATTCACAGGCAGATAAGCCAGAAGGAACAACTGGGACAAAGGAACAAAAATTTTATTGTGATTCATAAATCCAAATTTATATGATGGGGGACCTAAAAAACCCCAAAATTATCTTCTGGAGGGTGGGCAGGCCCCTTGTAGTACAGGCTTCCCCCTCCAGGTGAGTGTTCTAGGAACCCATCTGTATCAGTGTGCCAGTTGGTGGTGGTGTGGGAGGCTGCATTTGGCTTCTGTGAATTTAAAAACATTTTTTAAAAAAATGTATTTTATTGATTATGCTATTACAGCTGTACCACTTTTTTTCTCCCCTTTATCCCCCTCTGCCCTGCACCCCTCCTTCCATCAGCATTCCCCCCCTCCCCTTAGTTCATGTCCATGGGTCATACATATAAATTCTCAGGTTTCTCCATTTCTTATACTATTAACTTCCCCCTGTATATTTTGTGCCTACCAATTATGCTGCTCATCCCCTGTCTTTCCCCATTTTCTCCCTCCTCACTGATAACCCTCAGTGTGATCTCCATTTCTGTGATTCTGTTCCTGTTCTAATTGCTTACTTGTTTTTGTTTTTTAGGTTCAGTTGTTGATAGTTGTTTGTTTTCATTTTACTGTTCACAGTTTTTGATCTTTTTCTTAGATAAGTCCCTTTAACATTTCACATAATAAGGGCTTGGCAATAATGAACTCCTTTAACTTGACCTTATCTGGGAAGCACTTTATCTGCCCTTCCATTCTAAATCATAGCTCTGCTGGATAGAGTAATCTTGGATATAGGTCCTTGCCTTCCATGACTTTGAATACTTCTTTCCAGCCCCTTCTTGCCTGTAAAGTTTCTTTTGAGAAATCAGTTGACAGTCTTATGGGAACTCCTTTGTAGGTAACTGTCTCCTTTTCTCTTGCTGCTTTGAAGATTCTCTTATCTTTAATCTTGGGTAATGTAATTATGATGTGTCTTGGTGTGTGCTTCCTTGGGTCCAACTTCTTTGGGACTCTCTGGAGTTCCTGGACTTCCTGGAAGTCTATTTCCTTCTCCAGATTGGGGAAGTTCTTCATTATTTTTTCAGATAAGTTTTCAATTTCTCACTCTTCCCCTTCTCCTTCTGTCACCCCTGTGATTCAGATGTTGGAGCATTTGAAGTTGTCCTGGAGGTTCCTCAGCCTCTCCTCATTTTTTTTGAATTCGTGTTTCTTCTTTCTGCTCTGGTTGAATGTTTATTTATTCCTTCTGTTCCAAATTATTTATTGGAGTCCCAGTTTCCTTCCCTTCACTGTTGGTTCCCTGTATATATATATTTTATTTCACTGCATAGCCTTTACTTCTTCCTCTATTTTGTGTCCATACTCAGTCATTTCTGGAAGCATCCTGATTACCAGTGTTTTGAACTCTGCATTTGATTGGTTGGCTATCTCCTTGTGGCTTAGTTCTTTTTCTGGAGTTTTGATCTGTTCTTTCATTTGGGCCATATTTCTTTGTCTTGGTGCACCTCTTACATTGTGATGGGTGGAGCCTTAGGTATTCACCAGAGCAAGGCAACCCACTTCCTTGCATTGTGAAGCTGTATGTGGAGGAGGGGTCAGAGAGGGAACAATGCCGTTTGCTCAGCTCTCACCTATGCTTTCAATCACTTCCCCTGTTACCCACAAGCAAATTGGGTCCTTCTGGTGCTGAATTCCAGGTGGGTGGGTTTGTGTACATTCTAGGACTCCATGGGTCTCTCCAATGAACTCTCCTGTGAGG